>JAQSUU010000398.1:1800000-1987054 GCA_038087645.1 Saccharum hybrid cultivar R570
AATCTGAATAGTTGGGGGCTGCATAGTTTGGTGAAAGATTAGAGGTGACGGTTTACGTGGCGATTGATGAAATGGGGATAACAGCTGCATGAGTACATAAGCTACCTCAGTCGCAGCAGCAACAGTCTCGGTGAGTCTTTGTTTTATGTCCCTTGCCATGGTGAAGAAAACCTGCTCCACATTTTGATTTGCTTTTGCACTCTGCATACAAAATACAATGGAACTGAAATCTGAAACTAACCATCTTAGCAACCTGATAATTTCATGAAGAAGTGACTATGATTCAGAAGGTATATACTCAGCTTATATTAACAAACTATTACCGTCTCAAAAAACTTGATCCCATATTCATCTGCGAGCTTCTGACCTTGAGCTGTGGACACTACCTGTTAACAGGGGAGTTATTAGGGCATGGAGTAGAAAACCAGTCATGGGTGCCTAGCAGTAGGTAATTCTATGAAAACATGTACCCGCTTTGCATCCATATCAACCTTGTTGCCCACCAAGATCTTGTTGACATTATCAGATGCGTGCTGCTCTATGTTGCGAATCCAATTTCTAATGTCTACAAGTTAATTACGAAAAAACAATAAATAAAGTGACTAGCATTTTCATCTTCTGTCAACAAATGGGAATGCACGTGCATGTTGCATACTATTGAAGGACGATTCGTCTGTGACATCATATACAAGCAGAATGCCCATAGCTCCTCTGTAGTAAGCTGCAAAACAGGGGAGAAGAAAAGAACAATAAATCAAAGGAGCAGATATTTTGCTTAAAAATCAACAAAATGAATTGCTACTTTACATTCACTAGACTATGGAAAATATATGTGATCCAGTGCCCAATAAAGTGTTGCCGATTTACCATCCCCTAAATGAAATATGTCACCATTGAAACATTTACAGATGACCAACATATAACAGTTATAGTTTTAGAACTCTTAATGTGAAACTAGTGAAGAACAGACGTGGTAGTAGCATGCACTTGTCTGTGTAGGCTTCATGGTCAAGGTGGGCTTTAGCTCTTTCGGTTCCCATAATAACAAACAAGATTTACTAATAAGGCATAGCTCAGCCAGCCCAGCTTGGCCATTACAAATCAAATCAAACTATTTGAGTATTTTCTATTCTTCCTCCTAAAAAGTACCAGACATGTATAATTTCAAGGCACAAATAAATCTATCAGTTTCTAGATGTTATAAGTCTTGGTCATAGGGGCCTTCTTAAGATCAAGTATAGGGTGCTTCTGAAATTATGCCTACATCTCGTCAGTAGTAGCCCCACAAGAGCATCATAGTAAAAAAAGGGAGAAAATAATTACCAGTGGTAATTGTTCGGAAGCGTTCTTGACCAGCAGTATCCCAAATTTGTAGTTTTACACGCTTTCCATCAAGCTCAACTGTCCTAACCTTGAAATCAATGCTTTACAGAAGAGGGAAAAAGTAAAGTTTAGAATATTAACTTACATAAAGAATGAATAAAAGAGGGATAATGTTGCCCGGGTCCATACCCAATGGTGGTGATAAAACTAGTTGTGAATGTGTCATCAGAGAACCGCAGCAGCAAGCAACTTTTTCCAACTCCTGGAAATAGAAATGGGGCTCTCATTAGACTGTGTGCAACTGTGCATTATGTTATATAAGGGAGAGTTGTTGCAATACATAAAAGTTTGACCAAAACATATTGGTCAAGGAGAGAAACTACAGAATACAACACACCGACAAGGATGTGGATCATCAGTGAGTACAATCAACAGCAAGGGAATGGAATTCACAGGATTCTGACTGTCCAACCAAAAATTTAAGAGGAAGATCACACCTACTTTAATTAAGAAAACAAATGCAGAATTCTGTGCATGTAAATGTATATTGTTGGTAAAGGTGGGGGTTGGCTTGTAAAATTTTCAATCAAATATTATAGACAGGTCTTCATGTAATTAAAAGTATAGTTAGTTTGTTAAGCAAAATAAGACATCTGAAGCTAACGACGCAGCTGCACAATGAAACCCATGCAGCTAACAGCTGCCAACATGTTGACAGCACAATCATGTAGCATGCATATGAACATAAATGGACAGCGAAAAGAAGATGGAGATGCCAATTTAAACATATGAAGGTAAAACAACAGAGGAACACATTTAACTGCCTGATAAAAAGTAGAAAAAACAACATAAGGTGAATGGAGAACGACTGTATCCCAAATAAACAGATTTATACGTAGACAAGATGTGACCATTTGTTCTGCTCCCAATTGTTTCAATACGAAAGAATCATCATTGTCCCGTTCTTTTCTTATTTATGTTTCCATATACTTCCTCTGTCCCAAATTATAAGACATTTTGGTGTTTTTAGATTCACAACTTCTGCTATGTATCTAGACATGATATTTATCTAGATGCGTAGCAAAAGTTATGAATATACAAAACCCAACCTAGTTTTGAATCAAGGTTTTAAATCTTGGGCTATAGCTGCCGCTATAGCCGGAGACAGCAGCTAGGAGAGTCGACTTTTAGCGCTAAATGATCCAAGGCGCTAATAGCCCGCTTTAGCGCGCGAAATCCGCTAAACATGTTGAGATTTAGCGCTGCTTCCCCGCTATCTGTTCGAGAGTCCGCAGGAATTGGCCGAGACCTTCCCTGCTGTTCATTGTTCCCCGTAACCGGAGGAACCTCTTCGTCCGGGCTCCGGCGCCTCCTAATTCTGACTCTCTGCATCTACGCGCAACAGCGGGAGCAGGTCTGCTCAGCGAGGTGCTCCGGCCACTGGCGGCATGCCAGCCACTCGCCTCCGCACGTCCATCCATGACCCCTGTCCTTGCCCGTGGATGCGTTGGATCCGCTCAGCTCTAGCTCCAGAACAGAGTCTGCTAGACTGCCGGCGAGAGACAGAGAGAGGCGATGCAGAACAGAGTCATCAATAGATAACGTGTGGATGAGGAGGCTTGAAGATGTAGCCAAGGTGGGCTCCATCTGCTGCCTCGTAGCGGCGATTAGCCGCTATAGCGGGTGGAGGATGGTGCCGCTAAACTCCATATCCGGAGATTTAAAACTATGTTTTGAATTATTGATGTAGAGAATGATAATGGATAAATGTCCGTATCAAGTGTCATAGAAGTTACGAAACCAAATACAAACCATACTGACACAATCAACTTCAGGATTTGGCATGAACCTGCGGAAGTGTTCAAGGGCTCTATCACATGGTTGAGACTCAAAAGTACTAAATTGTAATGAGGCCAGCAGCATAGATGTAAAATTATAGTGGTACAGGTAGGAGTGATTAGGAGCTAGGAGTAGGTGGTAAAACTAAACAGCAAACCTAACTCAACAATTCGACCCAACCTTAGCGATCGGACCAAAAACACAGTCAACTGCAAGTGCAGTAGAGCGGAGCCTCTTAATGTAACTGGATTGGAACCCCCATGATAACTAAGCAACATTTCACACCTCTCCGCTTTTACAACGACCGAATTTCTAGCCTACCTAACCCAGCAATTGACTTAGAGAATAACTCCGCTGTGGGGAATGGTCGGCAAACTAAAACTTGAAGCAGGGTGTAAACTTTGTATGGCTAGAAAATCGTGGACGATCACACCAGAAACATATACAAAAGAGCATCTGTTGGGGAATTTCGCCAGTGTTGCCTCCTGAAAAGAACAGGTGAAGGAACGCACAACTTGCAAGAGTACAAATTCAGCTGTGATGCATGAATAAAAGGCCATCCATGTCTAGCACGGCGCCTGCCACCTGACCGGAGGACTGGTGTGCCAATAAGTCATGTGTAGCAAGCAGCAGGTACTCTACATCAATAAGGAAGCATTAACCACCACGCATCGCTCGTGAAGCTTCAATTCAACCATGGGTTGGTGTAGTACATACATGTAGTACATCTAGCACTAGCAGTCCACAAGCAACAAAGGTAGTACCAGTAGAAACAAAACCCCTGTTCCTACAGCCCCGTTCCAGTCCATGCAGCCGACCGACTCCTCCGGGTCCGGGAGATGCAGAAAGTACAACAGTAAAAGGAGGGATCGGCAAGCAAACACGCGCCCGAGCAGCCGCCGCCTACATCGCCAGCCAATCGAGCTAATTAATCAAGCGAGCGAGCGAGCATGCGGAGCCGAGCCCCGCGCGCAGCAGGAGCGCTAAGAGCCGGAGCCGCGCGGAGGATCGGGGCGGGGGCAGCGTGCTCTTCGGGGGATTGGATTAGTTAAGGGGGTGGGGAGGGGAGTACGCACCGCTGTCGCCGATGAGCAGGAGCTTAATCAGGTGGTCGTAGTCGCCCCGGGACCTCGACGGCGGCGCCGCCATGCTCCTCCTCCTCCGCCTCGCGCTTGCTTGCTGCAGGTCTCCGGCCGGGCTCCCTCCCTCCTTCTCTCTCTACGACCGAGGAAGCGGAAGCGAGGGGACGGAGGCGAGGCGAAGCAGGCAACAAGAGCCAACAGCGAGAAAGGAGGAGTCAGGAGTCAGGTGGGGGAGGAGGCGTCCAGCTGTACGCGACGAGCGAGAGAGGGGGGGGGGGGGGGGGGATGAATGAAACGGAACGGAACAAAAGAGGCAACGAGGACGGGAAGGACCCAAGGAACGGAGGAGAGCTAGCTGGAGGTGTAGCAGGACGGACGGCGCGGCCGCGGGGGCGTCGCGTCGCCATCGCATCGGCCAGTGGAGCGTCTGCGTTGGTTTGGTCGGGTTTGGCGGCGGCGGCGGCGGCGGCGGCGTACAGCGGAACGGAACGGAACGGGGCGTTGTTGCCAGTTGGTGGTGGTTGCCTTGGCTTGGCCTTGCTTGCACTGCCAGCCACTTCAAAACTGCCAATTTGGGCCTGGTGGAGGGATGGTTGCAAGCCAAGACTGTGATTTGGCTCAATAGCTGTGATTTGGCTGCTACCGTCACTGATTGATTGATTCAGTGCCAAAACGTAAGCGCATATGCGAACGGAAACGGCGATCCTTTGGGACCCAAGAGGATCGAAGTCCAGTTCTCATTTCGTTGTCATCTGGCCTATCTGATCCACCAAGAGCTAATAGTTAGTCGCTAACAGTTAATTATTTTAGTTCTAAGCAGGTTCAAGTAATAGTCTACCTAATTGTCAGCTAATTCTTAGATAATGTTTGGATCCATTCCAGCTAATATTAGCTGCTAGCTAGTTTGATTCAATTAGTGAAATCAAACTAGTGAAACAGTTGTTTTTTGGGTATTAATTCAGTTAACAATTAGCTAAACTATTAGCTAGACCTGTTTGAACGCAATGAGCTAATTATTAGTAACTGACTAACTACTGTATCTCTATGAATTCAAACAGGGCCTTAATTAACAACTACCTTACTAGTTGACAAAACCAGCTAGTAGTTACCTGAGTAATAATATTAATTACGAGTTATTAGTTAGCTAACTATTAGCAGGCATGGATCTGTCTAAAACCACCCGTTGTATGCTTCATTTTGCACCGTACCCCGTGAATCAAACTGAGGCCTCGTTTAGTTTCTCCTCTAAAATTTAGTCCCCATCCATCAGATGTTTGGGCACATGCATAGAGTATGAAATATAGACTAAAAAAATAACTAATTGCACAGATTGCGTCTAATTTGCGAGACGAATATTTTAAGCCTAATTAGTCCATTATTTGACAATGTGGTGCTACAGTAAAGTTGTCGTAAACATGTGCTAATGACGGATTGATTAGGCTTAATAAATTTGTCTCGCGGAATACCGATGACTTCTGTAATTTATTTTATTATTACTATTCGAATACTCTCATGTGACACCCTGATGTAATAACCGATGTGACACACCAAAACTTTACACCCTGAATTTAAGCCAGGCTTACCCGAACTTAATCCAAGTAAAATTAATCCATAATAACCCAAATAAATACACATAGTACACCAGCAGTCCGGGACGGGGAAACCGGCAGCAGACCGCAATGAGTCAGCACAGAGCCATGGAAACGACGGCATGAAGCTAGGATAAGAGGAGGCGGCAATGAAAGCTATGTTAGGGCAAAGCAGCATTTCGTCCTGCTGCAGGAAAGAAGAATAGAAAAACAAGGAGATGACAAGGGCCTTTGGCATGCCATATATGTATAGTATATATATATATACTAGCTGACCCTTGATCCGGCTTGATCAAAATCGAGTTCAACTTGGCTCCCTCCCTGACGTGGAGTTCGAGTGGGAAGGAATTGGACAGCTGATACATGTGTTGAGAACGTGCATTGGCTGGCTGCCTTCGGGTGATGGATTTAACTTTTGAACCCAATGCATACGACAAGCACTTTTGGAAAACCCACACTGAGACATGCAAACTTCCTTATTTAATGGTTTCTTCTTCCATGTATATACATATATATATGTTCGGCAGCCATATACGGAGTATATACTTATACAAATCTAAATCACGTGCTTGCCAAGTATCAAGTATATACGTATATATATAGCTTGCTCAGGTTTACCACATCTTGGCCAGCACAATTTCCATCTCTAATTATTCCTAAAGTATAGAACTTTTGGGTGTTACATGTCTTCAAAAGTTTAAGATGCTTGGTATCATTCAAAGGCATATGTTCAATATGCTTCGGGGGGGGGGGGGGGGGGGGGGGGGGGGGGGAATGCAAGCTAAGGAATAAATTACGCTAAGTCGTAACTGAATAAGATAACCCGTTAAAAAATTGGCTGAAATCTTGAAGGGTTGCCCTGCTACCTGGTGAGTTTAGCTGCAACTACAATCAGATCTTAAAGTCATACTGGAAATAGTAATAACTTAACCGAACCATTTCAACTCTCTTTCAAAAAAAACTGAACCATTTCAACTCTTCATATTTACAAATGAACTCCTTAAGCATCTCCGGAGCACCTGCGAACTTCTAACTATTTGGTTGGGGCCAAAAGAGAGAGCACGACTACTAGTGTGCTGCCTCACCCTGTCACCCGCTGTTGTAGCTAAGTAGGGTCAGTTTTTAGCATGTGAGACTCAAGGAGGATAAACTATGTATGAATCAATCCCAGGTAATGGACATTACTTTAACCTTCTAATTTCTTGATTACATTGGACTGGCACTATAGATGAGGGTAAAATGCTACTTTCTTTTCTTTTGAACTATGCCGTTGTTATCTCATATTGCAACAGTATGGTCTTCCTTGCAGTAACTTCTGCCACATGCATAACATTAGCCTTGGTGATTGGTAATGAGCAGTATAGTAGTCAGCGACGCATCCAAATGGACAGAATTTGTCGCTGTGAATGTATTCAACAGGTCTTGTCCTATTGAACTGCTCAACCCACAAACCCAAGCTCACGTCTTCCATTTTGAAGAGCTGCATAGAGAGTAACAGTAAATTAGCTTCTTCATTACTCTGAATTGCTATTATGAACTCTATACATGTAGAGGGATAGTTTATGGGTTTTTGAACAAGAGATCAAATCAACGCTCATACACAAATGTTATCTGCAATTAGCCTACTAGTCAGCAAATATTTAAAGAATCACATAAAGCTTCTATCCACCAATATAAATTAATCCATTGCCTCTCTGTTCCTTATATTGACAAATTGCCTAATCTGCTATATATATAAAACTAAAAAGTGGCATTTTGGCAAATTTGTATTCAAAGTGGTATTTTGACAAGTGAACGGAAACGGCGATCCTTTGGGACCCAAGAGGATCAAAGTCCAGTTCTCATTTCGTTGTCATCTGGCCTATCTGATCCACCAAGAGCTAATAGTTAGTCGCTAACAGTTAATTATTTTAGTTCTAAGCAGGTTCAAGTAATAGTCTACCTAATTGTCAGCTAATTCTTAGATAATGTTTGGATCCATTCCAGCTAATATTAGCTGCTAGCTAGTTTGATTCAACTAGTGAAATCAAACTAGTGAAACAGTTGTTTTTTGGGTATTAATTCAGCTAACAATTAGCTAAACTATTAGCTAGACATGTTTGAACGCAATGAGCTAATTATTAGCAACTGACTAACTACTATATCTCTATGAATTCAAACAGGGCCTTAATTAACAACTACCTTACTAGTTGACAAAACCAGCCAGTAGTTACCTGAGTAATAATATTAATTACGAGTTATTAGTTAGCTAACTATTAGCAGGCATGGATCTATCTAAAACCACCCGTTGTATGCTTCATTTTGCACCGTACCCCGTGAATCAAACTGAGGCATTGTTTAGTTTCTCCTCTAAAGTTTAGTCCCTATCCCATCAGATTTTTGGGCACATGCATAGAGTATGAAATATAGACTAAAAAATAACTAATTGCACAGATTGCGTCTAATTTGCGAGAGGAATATTTTAAGCCTAATTAGTTCATGATTTGACAACGTGGTGCTACAGTAAAGTTGCCGTAAACATGTGCTAATGACGGATTGATTAGGCTTAATAAATTTGTCTTGCGGAATACCGAGGACTTCTGTAATTAATTTTATTATTACTATTCGAATACTCTCATATGACATCTTGATGCCGATGTGACACACCAAAACTTTACGCCCAGAATTTAAGCGAGGCTTACCCGAACTTAATCCAAGTAAAATTAATCCATAATAACCCAAATAAATACACATAGGCCGCGTTCACTTTCTACAGGAACCCAAAATATTTCCTCTTCCACCCATCACATCAAATCTTTAAACGCATGCATGAAACATTAAATGTAGGTAAAAAAAAACTAATTGCATAGTTTGTCTGTAAAGTTCGAGACGAATCTTTTGAGTCTAATTAATCCATGGTTGGACAAATTTTACCAAATAACAACGAAAAGTGCTACAGTAACTTTTCACCCCAACTTTTTCCTCTAAACACACCCATAGTACACCAGCAGTCCGGGACGGGGAAACCGGCAGCAGACCGCAATGAGTCAGCACAGAGCCATGGAAACGACAGCTGAAAAGGGCCAGAGTATACTCACTCGGACAGAGGAAGTGCGTAGTACTTGTGTACATCGCCATCCCAGCCCCACGCACACCTCTATCAGAGCATAAAAAGAAGCGAGCTATGTTTGCCAGCTAACCTATTATGATTATATTCTCACAATCAGCGACTAGCAGCTTCAGCTTTCTCTATTATTATACTATATACCCCTTTTGTTTCAGACTTCCGTAGATACAAGGCCCTTTTGGACTGGAGGGCACTTGCAGAAATACAGTCACTGTTCTGCACGTACAACAGCGCACACGCTTCCTACTTGCTTCACAAGTGTTCTGGGCGCGGGGTAAAAACGATACGGATATTTTTCGGTCATATTCGAGACTAAATCCGTTTAAAGGAATTGAGATCTATCCGTATTCGAGTTCGGATATTCAACTTCCGATACCGTATTCGTATTCGAGTCCATTGTCCATCACAGTTTTGGAGATACAAACACTCTGAGGTTTACATTTGGTCAAATAGTAACTCTGGACATTTTTAAATCTACTTTATTAATGGTGCATGTGAGTCCTATGCACATGCTCCACCAAGCAAAACTAGAATGTGTTGTCCATCTTCTTGTCATAAAAGATAAAAAGATTCAAAACAAAATAAAAGCTGCCATAGATGGCTCGGCAGTTTGCATATGTACACTGAGTGAGAGATTGCAACCCAAATTTGTTGTCTTGTCACAACCGGTTTTCTGAAGAACAAAACCAGGCTAATCATATGTGTACCCAGGAAGTCCACACATATGCCAGAATGAAAAAGTATCATAAACAATGTTATTATATAACGTATACATAGCTATATTAACACTTACATCAGAGTATCGCGGAACGGTGACTAAACTTCGGGCTCCATTCTTCTCAGGGACGGCTGACTGGGGGTAACATATGCCTAGCACTTCTACTAGTCTTCTGGAAACTCCACTACACCTTTGTCCTTTTCCCAAGTAGCATCTTATTACACACTGGAGTGTTGGGGAAATAGCAAGAGTGAGTCCATGTCGAACTCAACAAGTATAACACAGGGTTCATGAGGCTCAAAAAGGCTAGACACTGTTTGACTGCGTTTAGCTTTTAATCATCATATAATTAGCAATTGAGTAGCATCAAGGTAATCCAAATCTCATTAATGAATCAATGATCAATTGTAATAAGGATAATGAATAGCATTAACATGAGCATAATAATAATCAACAATAATTAAGCATGATATAACAATGGTGATCAACTATTCTGTAAGAATCCCCAAGGCCGCTCGTATCCGTGAGCACGGCTAGTATACCAGTTTTTAACTCTGCGCAGAGGTGTACACTTTCACTATGAGTCACGATTTCCAAATGCATGGGTTTGCAAGGCCCAAAACATCAGAGACCATATAAAGTCATTCAAAAGTTCGTCTAACAAGTTAGGGCCATTAGATTCACTCGGCAGGCAGATGTAGAACCCCCCTTCCCGGTGGCACAACAACCGCAGCCTATACACACTAGGCCAGGGGTCGCACTACACCCAACGTGGCAAGCCATTCTTACGCCATTTAAGGTAACCTCTAACAAGCTAGAAAAGGTCTCTTGAACAACTAGAGCCAGAGCCATATAGCCCTCACAGCTGTACTGTATGTCCTGGTTATCACTTACAGGTAAGTCCTTACGGAGAGTAACTAGAGCATCAAAATAACCCACATGCTCTAGCCCCCTTTCAACAGAAATAACATCATCTTAATTGGTTGATTGCATAATCCATTAGTCAAATTACAAGATCATTGTTCATAATTAAGCGCTAGCAGTAGCTACCCAAATGCATAACCCATAGGTGACAAGGAAACAAGATATCAATAGCTAAGTTATAATCTCTATGGTTGTCAAGGAAGACACATGCATATGTATGATAATTTCAGTGAATAGGTAACAAGGATGGTCCCATGTTATACTTGCCTTAATCAAAGCTTTCCTGATGATACTGCTGACTTGGCTCAAAGTAATACTCCGAATCGTCCAGATACTGCTCACCTTCTATACTCGATCATCAATCAACAACACACATGCATCCAATCAAACAAACACGAAGCAAACAAAGAGATACAATTAGAACAGTACACCAACAGTAACAAAACAGTAATAAAAGTTATAAAACTCTTCTACACGTTTCTACGATCACACAGACGCAAAGATCACCAAATTCGGAGTTAAAACGTGAAAATTATGAATTTTCTAAGATTTCCTATAGATAAATAATTATTTTAATATAAACTCGAAAATTAAACTTTCCAAACCTACTGTACAGCTACACTAACATGTAGAGCTCGCAAATACAAACCTAACGCAACTTGAACGGGTCAAATCGGAGTTAAAACGTAGAAGATATGATCTAAATAAGATTATATGTGTATAAGTATTTCTATTGTATTTCAGGATTTATTTTACTAAAGAAAAACGGTCACAAATCCTACGCATGACATCATGTGATGTCATCAAACTAGCAATCAGCCACTGTTTCTTTGAAATTGCACATGCGTGCGGAGGCAGTGTAGGTATGTATTTCCATTGTATTTTGACATTTGTTTGCTTAAAGGAAAACGGCCACAAAACACATCATCAAGCTAACAATAGGAGCACGCAGTCACGCAGAGAGCATGTACGCTGCACGGATGGTTCTGTCATAGCCGGCGATGGAGCTTTCGTGGATGGCGTTCCGAGCCATAGGGAGACACGGGACGGGTACGGAGATGACTAGATCGAGCTCACGAACTCGACCTGGGTATCGGTGGAGGCAGGGGATGAACGGAGACGGTCGTGAGCTCGGTTTGGCGGCTCGGCTCACCTGTGAGATGTTGCGGCTGCTTCGCTGGGCGAAAGATAGCTAGCAATATGAACTTACGAGAGAGGGAAATACACCACCAGGTTCCTTACCTTGTGCGATGCTCGGAGAAGTCCTCGTGGCGTAGGAGAGACAGCTGCGGTGGAGATTTACGGCGGCGTTGCAGAGCTCGGTGGGGTAGATGATAGCAGCTCCTCGGTGCGGGGCTCAGCAGAAGATCGAAGGCGGTGACGATGGCTCTGCTCGGCGAGGTCGGATAAGCTTCAAGCGGGGGTCACCACGGCATCGGACGGAGCTAGGGCTCGATGGCGCTGCGAATCGGGGCGAGGCGAGGGCAGCAGATGGCGTCCGCGGCGGCTTCGGCAGATGGCTCGACTCCTCGACGAGATTGGTCGTGTGTGGCAACGGCGGCAGCTAGGGCTTTCACGTGTGGGCAGTAAGCCCTGGTGGCGTTGACAGAGAACACTCCAACTGCAGATCGACACGGCGGCATGAAGCTAGGATCAAGAGGCGGCGGCAATGAAAGCTATGTTAGGGCAAAGCAGCACTTCGTCCTGCTGCAGGAAAGAAGAATAGAAAAACAAGGAGATGACAAGGGCCTTTGGCATGCCATATATGTATAGTATATATATATATATATATATATATACTAGCTGACCCTTGATCCGGCTTGATCAAAATCGAGTTCAACTTGGCTCCCTCCCTGACGTGGAGTTCGAGTGGGAAGGAATTGGACAGCTGATACATGTGTTGAGAACGTGCATTGGCTGGCTGCCTTCGGGTGATGGATTTAACTTTTGAACCCAATGCATACGACAAGCACTTTTGGAAAACCCACACTGAGACATGCAAACTTCCTTATTTAATGGTTTCTTCTTCCATGTATATACATATATATATGTTCGGCAGCCATATACGGAGTATATACTTATACAAATCTAAATCACGTGCTTGCCAAGTATCAAGTATATACGTATATATATAGCTTGCTCAGGTTTACCACATCTTGGCCAGCACAATTTCCATCTCTAATTATTCCTAAAGTTTAGAACTTTTGGGTGTTACATGTCTTCAAAAGTTTAAGATGCTTGGTATCATTCAAAGGCATATGTTCAATATGCTTCGGGGGGGGGGGGGGGGGGGGGGGGGGGGGGGGGGGGGGGGGGGGAATGCAAGCTAAGGAATAAATTACGCTAAGTCGTAACTGAATAAGATAACCCGTTAAAAAATTGGCTGAAATCTTGAAGGGTTGCCCTGCTACCTGGTGAGTTTAGCTGCAACTACAATCAGATCTTAAAGCCATACTGGAAATAGTAATAACTTAACCGAACCATTTCAACTCTCTTTCAAAAAAAACTGAACCATTTCAACTCTTCATATTTACAAATGAACTCCTTAAGCATCTCCGGAGCACCTGCGAACTTCTAACTATTTGGTTGGGGCCAAAAGAGAGAGCACGACTACTAGTGTGCTGCCTCACCCTGTCACCCGCTGTTGTAGCTAAGTAGGGTCAGTTTTTAGCATGTGAGACTCAAGGAGGATAAACTATGTATGAATCAATCCCAGGTAATGGACATTACTTTAACCTTCTAATTTCTTGATTACATTGGACTGGCACTATAGATGAGGGTAAAATGCTACTTTCTTTTCTTTTGAACTATGCCGTTGTTATCTCATATTGCAACAGTATGGTCTTCCTTGCAGTAACTTCTGCCACATGCATAACATTAGCCTTGGTGATTGGTAATGAGCAGTATAGTAGTCAGCGACGCATCCAAATGGACAGAATTTGTCGCTGTGAATGTATTCAACAGGTCTTGTCCTATTGAACTGCTCAACCCACAAACCCAAGCTCACGTCTTCCATTTTGAAGAGCTGCATAGAGAGTAACAGTAAATTAGCTTCTTCATTACTCTGAATTGCTATTATGAACTCTATACATGTAGAGGGATAGTTTATGGGTTTTTGAACAAGAGATCAAATCAACGCTCATACACAAATGTTATCTGCAATTAGCCTACTAGTCAGCAAATATTTAAAGAATCACATAAAGCTTCTATCCACCAATATAAATTAATCCATTGCCTCTCTGTTCCTTATATTGACAAATTGCCTAATCTGCTATATATATAAAACTAAAAAGTGGCATTTTGGCAAATTTGTATTCAAAGTGGTATTTTGACAAGTGTCTAACATTCAAATGGCACTTTCGTGAACTGTAAAAAAAATAATGCATGGAGGGCCTTTTTGTCTGTAAAAGTATAACGCATGGAGGGCCTTTTTGTTGTGATGATTCTACAGAGGAGATTTTCTCAAGAGGAAAATATAAGATTGTACCGTCAGCTTTTGCTTCATGAATTCTGACATGATAAATTCAGCAATATCAGATGATATAACATATCCAGGGCCATTTGCATATGACGGATACACCTCTTCTGGCCACTCCTGTTAAGTGATAAACAAGATTAATAATATCCACACTATAAATTAAAACCAGTGTCAAAAAGAGCATCAAGTGTAAGCTAAAACATGTAAGCTATATCCAGTCACAATATGCTATCAAAACATGTACGGACAAGATACAGTAGCCCAGCTTCTGTAAACATATCACTTAATGCTGACTTGTTAGATGAGGAACTCTACAACATGAGTATGGGTCTGACTGACCATAAATGCTATCATGCTGCCTAGATAGCTAAAGATGTTAACAGCTAAACAATAATGCAAAGAATCATATGCCAAGTCTCCAATAATTGACCTTTGAGGGGCCTGTCGTCACATGCAGACATGCAACAAGTGATTTTCCAATTCAGTTTACAAAGACTGATAACTTATTATATGAACAAATAAAGAGTAATATGGTAATTTCCAAATAAATGTATCGGGAAAGACATCCAACATCCCCATCTTGACAAGGATATACTATGGTTTCAGTGTGCAAATCTCTGAAGATAATATGACATTGGGTGACAGGAGAGAGAAATAGAATTCCAATTCATTTATTGTGAGACAAATTAGTTGCATTCGAAACAGAATAAATGTTAAAGTAAATAAACAAAGAAATGCGGCAAACTCTGCACTTCCACAAAAAAAAAAATGCAAACACACAACCCAATGTTAAAAGAATTCAATATCAACTATATCACTATATGAACATAGGTTTATTATCTAAAAAAACTATATAAATATAGGTTTAACCAGTCTTATCACAGTTAACACATCAGTCCAATACAGAACTACGGATGAACATAGCTTTAGTGGAATCATGACTGCAAAAAAGTAATTTAGCTTTTGCTTCAAGTTATATAAGAAATGTTAAGGTGGTGCTTGAAGAATGAAATGTAATAACTGCTATGACCAACATTTCATAAGCTTCACCTCATAAGTCACGGCCCATTTCCCATGGCGTAGCGGCTTGTGTTGTACATTCATACTCCCCATGTAAAGACTTCTCCCACTTGGTACCTTCTTAATTTCAGTGACTACTGAATCAATTCTCACGAAAGTATCATCATCGCACTTCATTACATATTTAGCAGAGACAACATGAACCTGAGCAACCAAGTTCACTACTGTCAGAAAAATGTGAATACAACAGCTACAGTACTCCAAAGACGATTTAGTTCAAATAGCACGAAATTCTCTGCCATACCCCGTACTCGCATATTGCAAGAGTCTTCATAACAACAAGATCATAGTTGTCCAGGTAGGGCACAAAAACAATGTCCCCAAAAAATTCAGCTTCCTTCTTCAGCTCCACAT
The DNA here is from genome assembly GCA_038087645.1 of Saccharum hybrid cultivar R570. Classification (NCBI taxonomy): domain Eukaryota; kingdom Viridiplantae; phylum Streptophyta; class Magnoliopsida; order Poales; family Poaceae; genus Saccharum; species Saccharum hybrid cultivar. The sequence continues at coordinate 1,815,494 of JAQSUU010000398.1, forward strand.
TCACTTCCTTTCTGCCATGCTGGAGTTAAGAAACACCTTCAGCACAAACACACAAAACAAATGAAGTAAGCTAAGCCTTTGGGATTACATCGAAGTGTTTACCAGTGCAACGAAAAAACGAGCCACCCTGTTTGGTGACTTGTGGACAGCAGACATCCATGTCTTCCTCACACCCATACGCTCAGCAAAATGATTGGCTGATGACAGGATGCCAATGAAAATTTCAACTGGCTCATCAGGTAGAGGAGGGGCCTGCCAAATAGTAGAAAACTCCAGATAATTCTGTGGCGCAAAGCTTGGGTGTGTAGTGGGCAAAGACCCTGCAATCACTGAATGCACGTCGAGGTCGCCATTCAGTGACAGGCCTGTGGCGTCCTCCAGCACAAACCCCTGCAAGGGCCACAAGAAACATAAATTAACTGGACAAGTACCGATAACCTCAACTGTCCCCAACCACTAATTATTTGAGCTAACTGCAATAGGTAGTGCACGGCAATTAACAAAAATTCCCCAACATTTCTTACTGCGTGAAGTGGGGAAACATAGGCACTTACAGTGCGGTAAGGAAACGAAGTGACATGTCGCCCATCAACGCTCACATGGTAACCCTCCAACCCAGCACTGAGAGTAAGAACAAACAGCTGGTCCTCGACGAAGGGAAACGGCCAACCGAAATTGACCTCCTCCTTCTGCCCGATCAGCCGATTCAGCAACCATGCTGCTGTCTTTGATGTTGTCTTCGATTCCTCCAACCTGTCATCATCATCCCTAATCCACTTCTCGCACTTCACCAACCCATCCACTGCACATCAACAAAGACATTCAGTCATTCATTCAGCATGTTCTGAACAACAGAATCCACCTGAGGTGAGGTCAAACAATTGAAAACAAATGAACTGACAGGGGTCCCCAACCAGTCTCCTCATCCGGGCGCGACCTCCACCCAACGCAGCGCTGCGCGGCGCCCCAGTTCATGCGGTAGCAGGTGTTCTGCTCGATCACGGGCCGGCCGCTCCAGTCCCCGCGGAGTCGCGGGTTGAAGTGGAGCACGCGGGGCGGGTCCTCGCCGTCGACGGCCCTGAGCCCCTGCAGCTCCAACATGAACTGCGACACCATGGCGGGCCGCTCCCCGTCCCTGAGCACCGCGATCGCGGGGTTCCGCTCCTCGTGCGGCGCGCGGGGCGTCGCGGCGACCGTGACGTGGGACCCCACCGCGAGCCCGCACGGCAGCTCCACCACGCGGCGGCCCCCCCGCGCGCCGAGCTCCTCCGCGGTGAGCGCGATCGAGTGCGGGCACCTGGCCGCCGCGGCGCCGCCGGCCTCGCCGCCGGAGGGCGCCGCGACGGCGGCGGCGACGGCGGAGGGGTCGAGGTCCTCGAGGTCGGCGAACGCGCGGGCGCCCGCCGCGACGGCGTCCGCGACGGACCGGCGGAGCGCGCCGGAGCGGGCGGAGTCGAGGAGGCGGACGTCGAGGCCCGTGGCGAAGCGGGAGAGCCGGCGATCCTGTCCGCCGCGCGCCGACGCGCCGCCGGGGACGGAGACGGAGGCCCCGCCTGCCGCGGGGCGGGGCTCCTTGACGGGGCGCGCGGGCGCCCCGCGCGCGCCCGAGCCCGCGCCGATGGAGAGGTGGAGCTTCCGCGCAGCCCCGGCCCCGGCCCCGGCCCCGGCGCCACCGGAGAGCGAGGTGGAGACGAACGGCGACTCGAGGGCCAGCACGAGGAGCGCGTAGAGGAGCATCACGGCCGCCAGCGCCTCCATCGCGCGGCGGCGGAAGGAGGCTCCCGCCCCCGCCCACGAAACCCCCGCCGACGCTGCCTTCCTCATCACTCAACGCAGTAAGAAACGGCGTGCTGTTACGGCGTCGCGGGCGCGCGGCGGGGGCGAGGGCGGGTGCGGGTGCGGGTGCCGGGGCGGAGCATGAGGAGGAAGGACGGGGCGGGCGGTTTACTTGTAAAACAATGGCGAAACGGGCGATTAATGAGCCGCTACTAAAAGACGGGGTTGCTTTTGAAAGGATTTGATTATTGCTTAGCAGCGATCTTCCCCTTGGAGGCGTCGCTAGATAGCTGATCGTGGCCTTGTTTAGATCCCAAATATTTCCCCAAATTATACTATGCAAAAAGAAGATTCTCCGTCACATCAAAATGCCGGCACATATATGGAGTAGTAAATGTAGATGAAATCAAAAACTAATTGCACAGTTTTGTTGTATTTTGCGAGACGAACATTTTGAGCCTAATTAGTCAATGTTTGGACAATTTTTACCAAATAAAAACGAAATGCTACAGTACAGCACAGTGTTGTGCAGTGATTCTGCCGCCGCCAATTCCGGGCAACTAAACACGCCCCGTGGCGTGTTTAGGAATGGGATTTCGATTCGATACGCCGCCGCGACGGCGGTGTGGCCGGTGCGGTGCGGTCCGGCTGGTGAGGGCGCGGGGGCCATGGGGCCTTGTGGCGTTCCGCGTTGGGTTGAGCCGGAGGGGCGTGGACTCAGACCGACGACGACGAAGCTCTGGGTTGCGCGGCACACGCGACCGAGAGAGGTCGCGGGGAACACGTTGTCCAGGCGTACTATGCCGCTGTTGTCTTGTGGCAACGACGTGGACTGCGTGACGTGGTCAACGGACGTACGTCGTTAAGAGAAATAACGTTAGCTGTGCTATTTTTTTAAAATATATATATATAATATATATAATTATAATCATATAAATTTGTTATAATAGCTATGTTTTGTTCAACACGTCAATTATTTGTATAAACCGATGGAGTAAACTTTTGTATTAATATAGGTTTAGGCGGCCATGTTTGGATCCCTATAGATAGTAGTAATCTTGGTAATAGTTATCTCCTTTGGTCTAAACACGTATAGATAAAATAGACTACCTCATTGTTAGATGGACCTTTAGGTAACAACTATCTCACTAACTAGACCAAATCAAATAATGAGATATTAGCCAACTAACTATTACATCAGATAATGAATCTAAATCGGGCCTTTACTTTGGTGTACTTGTGTTCATCATTATGCAAGAGGAAATTTACTTACTCCTGTATCAATAGAAACATTTATTTTTTTCTTGGTATTAACTGCTACCCCTCCTTTCTAAAGTTATAGGTTCCTTAGTTTTATCCTAAATTAAACGAATCTGATTTAGATCAAGTTTATAAAGAATGGATCAACTCTAGAGCATCAAAGTAGTTTCATTCAAAACGAAAAAAAAGGATACGACTGTCTGAGGTGGGCAAAAACTATTATTAGAGGCGGTGTCACTGTCCGTCCTAACCTCTTCGTCTTTGTTAATGAAGGGATACACCAGTAGGCTACAATGCCTGCCTTTATTAATAAGGAAAAATAGTCCTGTGTTTGTTGTACACGGGCAATTCCCATTTCATGGCTCTCCCTCTTGTTTGTGTTAGATGAACTGCTGTCCATTCCTTTGTGTTACGTTTTGATTTGAGGTAGTCATGCTATCTTCTTTGAGTCGTTGTAATGTCTTAACGCGATAGATTAAACAAAGCAATGGATCAAAGGTTATGTTGACAACTAAAATTGTCCAAAGTGCATGATGGACTCCTACGTCATGTTTCTATCGTTAAGATGGCCAGAAAACATACTTGGATCATCGCATTTGGAGCCGATTTTCCCCGACTTTGTTAAATGCTAAAAGGAACTTCACCATTGCGTCCCTCTCATCGAGTTGATCGAAAAAACATATATGAATCGCCTCATTTAGAGTCCGGACAAAATAATTATAAATTTCGGAATATTTTTGCCCAGCTAGAGTCGGTTTAGTCGACTCACCTAGTCAGCTGAGCCAGCTCCACTGTTTTTCAGCCCAGCCACGGTGCTTTAGGCCCATGAAAACTAGCTTAATCGACTTTTCCTGTTGTTCCGAGTCGATTTGCTTTTTAAATCAGTTTTGGACTTATTCTTGACATGTGAAACTTGGTGTTTTGGACTTGTTTCCTATTATGATAAGACCACCCCTCTCTATATATGAGAGGATTACGCCCAATTGAGAATCTCAACTTTCAATCGTCAAAATGCAACACAAACCCTCTCTTTGGCAAGTGGTGTTTACCAAGCATTAATCCGCCTTGCAATCCATAGCTTGAGCCTCGAGGTTGCCGCGGAGCAGGATATAGCTAGCGACAGCATATAGCTATTAGTGTACCGACAAGGACAAGCTAAGGAGCACTTCCAAAGACTAATACCCTGTTCGTTTCGTTGGATCAGCAGAATTAGCAGTCATCCAGCAGTGTTTTTCTCTCACAACAAACCAGTGAACAGTACTTTCAGCCACAATAAACCAGCAAAACGAACCAGGTGCAAGAGCATGTCACATGAATCAAATAGGCGTAATGCTTGTATATAAAAGTTTAAAGGGCCAAACTAAGTGCTAAGTATCATGTCTACAAAATACTCCAAATGACCAAATCCAAAAAAAAGAGACCACCCAAAGTATATGAGTATGCTAAGTACAGTATTATTCAAAATCAGTACTCTGACAGCATGCCGCCTGTATAAGCACCGACGTGGAGACAGTTGGACATCTTGAGCACATCCACGCACTTGTTCTCCGACGGATCGTACATCCGCAGCACTCCCTGCCGGCCTTCCTCCGTCGCCGAGTACGCCGTCTTTTTTTTTACTTTTTTTTTTGAAAGATTCCCACAAATACGTCCCGACAGTGAGATTTTTTTTTGGAAAGATTCCCACAAATACGTCACCTCTAGACGCCGTTGTTATGGGTGCCAAGATCAAACGTCTCGGCGCCAGCCCAATTAGCGCCAAACTTCTTACCCACGTTGGCGTCGACGCAGAGCTGGAGGTGACGTGACAGCCAGCTCGGCGCCAATTGTATTAATTAGCGCCGAGCTCTCATTTTAACCTTAACACCCTTAAATTTTTGCTAAGTCTTGATATTTACCATGAGATAGACATATGTAAATTTTGGCTAAGTCTATAAATTTACCATGAGATGGATATATTGGAATTTGTTAAGTCTGAAATTTTATCATGACATTGATAAATTTGAGGTTATTATAAGACCAAATCCAAACATATAGTAAAAAATCATAAGCTCAGCTAAGTCTGATTTTTTTTATCATGGCTAAGTCCAAAATTGACGAGACTTGTTTTTGTTGTCATCTCCTCAGAGAGTACTCAAACTCGTAGTAAGGTATCAAATTGATTTGCTATACAAATTTTAAATATCTAAGTCATGGTAAAATTTTAAATATCCAAGTCCAAAACATAAAGCTCTTTTTCAATATCCAAGTCATGGTAACATTTTAAATTTGTCAATGTCCAAATCATAGGAAAAATCTAGATTTAGCCATATTTCCATCCCATGATAAATTTAAAAGACTTGAATTTTTGTTGCGGCTTGGATATGTTAGAATACCAACTATCATGTGATAGACATATAGAAAAATATCTTTTTTACTATGCTTAGACATTTACAAATTTGAATTTTTACCGTGACTTGGATATTGAGAAATATGGCTAACTCTAGAGTTTTTACAGTGACTTTCTATTTGATCAATTAAAACAACCTACAAATAAAAATGATTTAGGGTTTATATTCGTGAACTAGCATAAAAATGCTTCTAAGTGTTGGATCAATAGTTAACTTTTTTTTTGATGTTGTTTTGATCAGGATAAAACTATAGTTTCTTTTCTAGATATGAAGTTTGACCTTTAATAGAACTTGTAGATTGAGTTGAGTATAAGAAACTTGGGAGCGTATGCTATGGAAACTAGCTTCTTGTGGAAACTATGGAAACTTCAATCAAGTCCATAGGATTCTAATCCGATGGCCTCAGCTGAAGGTGGGTTATGCTTCATCTGAGATCATCGTATTAGAATCTTGGTGGGAGGGTTTAAGTGAATAAATGACCCACCTTCATCTGAGATCATCGGATTGGAATCATGTGGACTTAGATTAAAGTTTCCATAGTTTCCACAAGAAGCTAGTTTCTATAGCATACGCTCCCAAGAAACTTTGCTTTTGGACCTAAACCTAAATCAGTCTTTAACATGGCCAAATAGTGACCACAAGTTTAACAATAGGAGCTCGGCGCCAATTGTATTGACGCCAATGATCATGGCGCCATGCTTGACGCTAATACAATTGGCGCCGAGTTGGCTGCCATGTCACCTCCAGCTCTGCGTTGACGTCGACGTGGGCAAGGAGCTTGGCGCCAATTGGGCTGACGCCGAGACGTTTGATCTTGGCGCCAATAACAATTGCGCCAAAATGAGGATTTTTTTAAAACCTCACTACCAGGGTATATCTGTAAGAATCTTTCGAGAAAGGGCTTAAAAAAAGACGGACGAGTACGATCCCCACACCCACACGGCCACCCTCCCGTCAGCCATCTCCCACAGGGCTCCGCATCCCGGGCGCTGTCGTTTGGCATGATCACCTCGTACGGTATCGCGTACCTCCGGCTCCATGACACCTCCTCCCCGTCCTCCTCGCCGGTGGATCTCTCCGTCCGGAACCACAGGTCAAGGGTTTTGCCGTCGTCGTTGCGGTGGACCACGACGAGGCAGCCGTTGAGAGCGGCCAGGCTGACGTGGCTCTTCCGGCAGTAGGAGATGTCATGCTCCTCCGTGCCGGTGCTCGAGGGCCCGCCGAGGAGCCGCGGCGACCACTGCTCCGCGCGATGCCGCCCTCCGCGAAGTCGTGGAGGGTGTACCCGTACTGGGCGCCGCGACGGCCACGGCGGCCGCGTGGATCCACCAGGAAGTAGGCCGTCCTGTCGACGACGGCCGCGTCTGGGAAGCCTGCTGGCGTCCAGAACAGGAGCTCGGCCGGGGGCGCCTGCCGTTCCCGCCAGCGCGCGTGGCCGCCGTCGCCGTCGCCGTCCCGGCAGATGGTGACGACCTCTCAGGTCTGGCTGGCGAAGTCGCCGCGGATGCGAACCGCCTTGTGCTCCCCCGAGGCGGCCCGGCCAAGGACAAGCCCCGTGAACTGGTGCGGGGGCTTGCGGCGGCGGCGCGTCGTCGTCCTTGGGCGCGTCCGCGCTGGGGTGTGGGTCCCTGTCCTGGAGGTGGCTCGGGACAAAGGACATGACCCCGGAGTAAGGATGAAAACGGTCGGAAAAGGTCGAAAACGGACTTACGATATAGAAAAACGAAAACGGTCGGTTCGGGATATTTCTACATTTAGCAATTAAAGAGTATAAAAAAATGGTTAAAAATAATTGTGAAACCAATTAAAACTGATAATTTTTCATGTTAAAAAACGGTTCATGATATAAAAAACGAAAACGGTCTATTCAAAATATTTGTGTTCCGTTTTCATCCCTACCGAGAGGCCAGGTTGACGACGCGGAGGCGGAGGCACCGGTTCTCCACGGCGACGGACGCGAGGTGGTGGTCCGTGCGCACCATGACCTTGGGCTTGCTGCGCCACCACCCCGCGGGCACCTGGTTGAGCAGCGCGCCAGCATCGTCTTGCCCCACGCGGTGGCCACGACGACGCCCACGGCGAAGAGCGGCGCCGGGTGGCGGGACGCGTGCGCGGCGGCGAAGGCCCCGTCGGACGGGAGGAGGGACCGCCACGACCGGCAGACGGCGCGGAGGCGGCAGAGAGGCTTGGCTGGGAGACGCACGAGGATCTCGCGCACAAGCCGCAGGGGGAGGACGCCGCCGCCGTCATCGTCGTTGGAGGTCGCGGCGGCTGGCGTGTGGTCGTCCGGCGCCGCGGAGATCGAGGATCGCGACGTCGTCATTGCCTAGCCAGCGCTGAACGATCTGGGCACGACTGCTCTGCTCTCCAAGAGATGCCGAGTTCGAGACCAACACGGCGATGATCCAATTTATCCGCCGTAATCGTCGTCGGTGCAGTTGTCGCTGAAAATTATCCGCAAGGGTAAAAAAAGTTTCTATACAAATGCTGAGAGGCGGACCCACCTCGACATCAAAACCAATAAATGTATGATTTCTTTCTAAAAAACCAAAAAATGTGTTTATATATCTTAAATATCGCTTAAATCTATCTAAATTATAAAACATTTTGACTTTATAGATGTATTACTTTTACTGTATATCTAGATATATATAGTACAAGTGCATACACAATCTATGTAGTCAAATTAGATGACCTCATCCTGTTGTCTCCGCTCATTGGCCGGATAATGGGCCTATCCTAATGAGGCAGTACAGCCCAGTACTAGGAAGCAGTACAGCCCAGTAAGTCCAGTGCACCGCTGGACGATGGCTTCATGGGCCTCGCTCCACTTGCAAGTTAACCAGTGGCAGAGCTTGAGCAAAATTCTTTGGAGGCCATCGATGAATTAGGGAGGCCACTATGATGCATGGACCAAAACTAGCTGTGGACTCCTATTTTTGGTCATTAGGGGTGTGTTCACTTCGCGAAAAGTAGCTGAAAAGTTACTGTAGCATCTTTCGTTGTTATTTGTTAAAATTTATCCAATTATGGACTAACTGGGCTCAAAAGATTCGTCCCGACATTTACAGACAAACTATGCAATTATTTATCTTTTTTACCTACGTTTAATGCTCCATGCATACGTCGAAAGATTTGATGTGATGTGTGTAAGAGGAAATATTTTGGGTTGGGAGGGGGAAGTGAACGCGGCCTAGAAAGTGAGCTTAGGAACGTAGGGAAGCCATGGGCCCAATTAGTCTTACCTATCCTCCCTCGGGTCAACGACCCAGTGGGTCGACCCAGCCCATTCCCATCCTGAATCCTCCGCTTCTGCTTGCAAGCAACGTACCTCATCCATGGATAATGGCAAAAATCCTGCTTACCAGCCAATTTGTTGTGACACCTCCACATTGGATATTGCTAGGAGAGCCGCAATCTCACCTTCGAGGAACTGTCTGGGACATGCTCGTCAACAACGTCAGGACCAGGAAACGATCATGTACACTTGAAGCGCACACATGTTGGCCCAAACGTTGCTGGAAGGAACCGTGCTTTTCAACAATTTTATCGGGCTCAAAATTTATTTTCATAACAGTGAGATTTTCTGTTACGGAGGAGTGAGGGGACTTCAACAAGAACAACTCGAGAGAATATAATGATGAAATTGTAATGACATAAATTAATCTATTTCACATCATTGTGAAAAATGAAGTGAAAATGATACAAGGTTTAGGGCTGATTAATTAACTGGTTTTCCTAGAGTATTTAACAATTTGCCAAAATGAGAGATGTAGCACAAGTCACATATACTTTCTCTTAAACTCTGGATTTTCAATACTTCAGTAATTTTTGTAAGTCCTAGAGACTGAGCTGAACCTACATGTTACAGTATGTTTTTTTAATATTTTTGCTTCCATATACGAACTCTCCAATGTCGCAAACTAAAAAATTGTAGTGGATACTTTGATCTTGATTATGTGGTTTAGATTTCGTTCATTCAATACTTTAATGCAGGTTTTAAGGGTCAACTACAGTTTGAACCAGGGGAGGACTCGAGTATAGATGAGTTCATCGGTGTTTGGTGCTGTAAGAAAAGAAATTATATATATATAAGTTATATAGAAGTTTTTGAACCTTTCTTTAAAAAAAAGAAGTTTTTGAACCAAAGAACAGTCTCATCTATGGTCTTTCATATGGTGCAGACCAAGTTGAGTTAAACTTAACTGTGAACCGCATTCTACCTAGTTAAAATTAGCAAGAATCTATAAATCTCTAAAGTTTAGTCCAGAACCTAACAGTAATAAAGTAGCAGTATTCATAGAAAAGTTTAAAAAGATTTTGTATAAGAGTTTGACAAAAGGCTAACACAAAAGTTGAAATCTAATCTATGATCTTTCATTTCATTTGAGCTAGACATTGGTCTGCATTTATCCAGTGTTGGTACTTTTCTACTTAACTAAAGATGACGAAAAACATGCCTGTTGGCTTCTGAACTTTAACTTGAATCGTGCCGTTCACCAATATTCAGTGACTTGAAGCTCACTAAGCAGTGGTTAACTGGTTAACCGACCTAGGAATCTATAAAAAAATTGTAGGTCTATATACTGTATAAAAATTCGTAGTTTAGTTATTCAGGGAGTTTCCACACAAAATCACGCAAGATCTATGCCTAATTCGTCGGTTCAGCCAAGTTTGTAATTCTGACTTCTGAATCTTAACTCTAGGAAACAGTGAGTCGTGTCAAAGTTCAGGAGCTTGAATCTTCCAATCCAAATGGATGGGAGGACAGAAAAGAGAGGGGGAAAAAGCTGGAAGTCCCCTGGTAGCCCACCCCCTCCCCTCGCCGGCAGCCATTCCAGCCGCTGCCGGCCACTAGCCTCCCACCGGTAGCTGCTCCGGCTCCGCTGGCCTCCCTCCTCCCCCCTTCCCTTCCGTTCCACCTTTTTCGCTCGTCCCCATCCACTGAGCGGGCATGATCTGGTTCTTGCCCAGATCCGTGTTGGACCCCCTCGCTTCCCGGAGGCGGCGGCTGCTTCGCTGAGTGCTTCCTCGCCGTTCCGTCGTTCCCTACCGCGCTATGTGTAACACCTTGGGTGTTATGGTTGCTAATTAACCTGCCATGTCATCATATTGCATCGCAAAACATCCATGATTAGGTCAACCCTGTTATGCATTAACTAAAATGAGTTTACCTTTCTAGGTTGGATGTGCTTATCAGTGGTGTGATTCGAACCGAAAACCCTAATTTTGAAGGCCACCGCAAATACTTAGTCCATGCCCTGCGTAATTTGAGGTGTGTGACTGTGTTACACACTAGTGTCAAGTGCAGGGTATGAACTCAAGTACAACACGTAAAATGAAGCTCCAAGTTTGAGTTTGAATTGGAATCCAAAACTTGTCGTGAGTTTTCCGATTCGAATTTGAATTCAAATTTAGGACATTATTACAAGATTTTCAAAAGCTAAATTGGTCAACCAAGAGTGGCATTTGGTCAACTATGTGATAATTGACTCAATGATACACTTGGATGATGGTTTGATCATTAAATAATCACCAATTAAGGTAGCAACAAATTTCAATTGGAAATTCCTCCGAAAACCCTAAAATTCAAAACCCTGGTTTTACCCCTTTTGAAATAATTCGAAATCAAAGCAAAATTTGGGAAAAAGTTTAAAACCAAGTTTGTAGAACTTTTCAAGGGCTACAACTTTGGTGTTTTGAGTTTTCAAAGTTTAGTGTAAAATGTGGAGCAATTTTGAAAATAAGCAAATTTCAAATTTGACCCCTTTTTATCCCCAAACTCAAATTTCAAAATGGAGGCAGAATTTGAAAATGGTTTGAATAGAAAAGTTGTAGGTCTTGGTTAGATGTACAACTTTTGTGTTTGGAGTTTTTGAAGTTTCAATACAAAATCCAAAGTAATTTCTAAATTACCAAATTTCCGAAAAGTGTCCCCTTTTGTTTTTAAACTCAAATTTGAAAATCCAGTTTGAATTTGAAAAAGTGTTCAATACAAAACTTGTAGAGCTTGAAATTCTGAAGATTTCATATCTAGGAAATTTTCAAGTTGTTACATAAATTTGGGAGTAATTTGAGAAAACAGTTTGAAATTGCAAGTTTGGGGGGAGGGAGGTACAGTGCACGGCAAATCAAAGACCGGCCGCGCGCGACGTGGGCGCCGGTGAGCCGCCGACGTCGAGCTGGCCATTTCCATGACCTTCTAGCGAGCCACCGCGATCGTCTGGACCGTCTCGCGCTCTCCAGTCTCCTCTCTATCTTCTCAGCCCTATATAACGCCCACCACGGCTGCTGTCGCCGTTTTGCTTCGCCATTACCGCCGCCACCGTCATCACCTTGCCGGCAAAATTCGTCCTCTCTACTCCACCTCAGCCCTCTCCATCTTGCCAATAGCTCCGCCATCATCTTGCGATCCGTTTGCGCCTCCCAGCGCAGACGCTACCGCTCGAGATCGCCGGGGAGCCGTCGTCTTCAACCTCGGGTCACCGCCGTCCGGGGTGAGCTCCGCCACCGTGGTCAGCTCGGTACAGTCCGAGTTATCGTTTTCGATCTCGTGTTTCCGCATCCTATTTACCTGTGCTTGCTCATGCGCTTGCCGTCTTGTCCAGCGCACGGGGAGACACGGCGGAACGTCAAAGTTTTCATCGGAGCGGCAATCGCCATACCTAAGCCGTCGTGCCGCCTCTCGTGGTCAACCATATCCGTCACTTCTCCGCGTCCACCAACTGCACGTCTAAGCTCGTGGTGAGCCACTGGTGCTTCCTACACCTTCAATTTGGTCGATTATGGCCTGCATCGTCGGGGCACCGGGCACCGCGGCCACCATGCCGCCATGGTCGGGTGCGGCTTTGTCCATGGCATCAACGGGAAGGTAGTGTTCTTGTGGGAGTGCGGTAGGTGGTGTAGATCGTGATGAGTGTGGTAGTTTAGTCTAGGCCTCATCGTCATGGCCGCGACCATCGGGCGGCCGCCGTGCGGGCATGACCGGGCACGGGAGAAGAACAAGAGAGAGGGGAAGGAAGATGACAAGCGGGACCGTCGCGTTAGTGAGTGAAAGCGAGCGGGCCGCGTTGCTGGGCTGGGCTGTGTTGCTAGGCCGCACGGGCGCGAGCGAGCGGGCCGGCCATGCGGCTGGGCCGAGCCAGAGGAAGGAAGGGAAGGCGGCCCGAAAAGAAAGTTTTTGTTTTTCTTTTTTCAAAAATGTGAATAGTATTAGTATTTGTTTATTTCATTAGAAATTCTGTGGAGCTCCAAAAATAGTGAAAATTTTTGTGTAAGCTTTTCAAGGTATAAACTAATTAGGAAAAATATTAAATGCTAAATTTGATTACTTTTTGCAAGTGATTTAATTAGTTCAATTAAATATTAAATGCAACTTCCATGAATTATAGTAATTAAAATATTAATCCAAAAAATCATGAAATTTATTTTGACACTATTTTAGGACATGATTAATCTATAGAAAAGATTAAGCTCATTTAGATGAAGTTTGATTTATTATTAATTATTCCCTAATTAATTTAATGTTTAAATAAATGCTAAATTGGTAACTTTAAGTGTTGTGTGCCCTTTGGATTGAGTGATGACCTTGGGTCACTAATTCTTGGTGATCTTTAGCGCCTTAATTTCATGATTGAGCTCGTTAGTAGTATGTTCTCTAGAAGGTGTTAGTATCGTTTAAGTTATCGCTATTAGTTAGTAGGTTTTACTGTTTTGCGACTGTACCGCGAAGGAAAGTTGTACTCGAGTTGTAAACCATGGCATATCATCATCAAGCATCATGTTTATCATCGCATCATGTTGAGACATGTTGTATGCTCGTGTAGTTTTCGCTTTCGAAGAAGTCGACGTTGGCGAGCAAGTCTCCGGAGAAGAGTTGTCTTCGGTGGGTTCCAGACCAGAAGTCAGAGTTTTTGAGCCCGAGTTAGCCGTCTCGTCAGAGCAAGGCAAGCCCCGGTGCATTTAAACCCTACCTTAAGTTTTATAAATATTTATTATTTATACTATGGTTTACTGCATTAAGTACTTAGGAGTTGAGTGGTAACCCAATTGCTGCATTGTCATCCTTGATTATTGCGATATCAGTCTTGATACCTGTTTTACTAAAAATGCGTAGTATGCTTCGCTATGCTTCGCTATGCTTATGAGTTAAGCTTTTTAAATGAATGTTTATATGGCCTTGACGACATACTTAATGAATATTGAAATATGAGATTGAACTTGTAAGATCGGGCGTGTGGTTTGGCCACTGCTAACTTGCATTGGGAAAGGAGTCTTAATGTAGTGTTTCTGCCTTAATAGTTAAGGACCGTACGTTGTTGGCCCTCGCGTCATGGAGTTTTTATTAGTACTGGCCATGTACCCATATCGGGTAAGCCTTACTTCGACTATTCCATTACGAGAACGTCTAACCTTGCACTGGGAGTAGAGAGATGGTGAGAGTAGCGTGTACCCTCGGGGCTAGAATTGGGCCGGGTTCGAGGAGTATTGTGCTCTCGGGTGGTAATGGACACGTTCTAGTTTTGAGTTACTTGGGTAAGAGTTGATATATGCAAGATTCAGTTCTATATATGTCGTGTGGTTAGGAATCCCCAGCTGGGTAAATGAAGCGGTTCGAATCGTCGTTGCTCCACGAGAAATGAGTCTTGGCCTTGCACCAACATCGTAGTTAAGAACTGAAATTGAAAGAGAATGAGAAAGGTCTTGATGAGAATTACTTTGATCTAGATTAGGATCACTTAGAATAGGTTAATGAACCATCAATGGTAAAAGTAAAATATTGAAGATAAGAACTTACTTTAGTAAGCTTTTCTGCAAAAGAAATTTTGATTCTTGAATACCCGTACCTTGATTCCCTAAAGCTAGCATGCCCTTGGAGTCTTTTTCTTAGTCGGGTAAGTCTTGTTGAGTACTCTCGTATTTAGGGTTTGTTAAACCCCTTGTTGCAGGTGCGGTTCATGAACAAGTCTGCTTCGAGCCTTGTTGCATGACCGTTGTGGCTGAAGAAAGTGACGACGAGTAGACTGTGTGGCCTCTAGGCAAGGCATCTCGTTTGTGTGATTGTAATAAAGTTACAATTGATACTTCCCTACTACCGGTTTGTAATAATGCTACATAAGGTTTGAAGTTTGGAAACTGTGGTTTGTAAACTTAAGTTATTGTAAGACTTCCACTACTTTACTCTGATGGTATTTTGAATAAACTGTTGTAATATTGCAATACTCCTGTGATTGGATCCTATTCGAAGGAAAGCAGGCCTTTTAAGTTATGAGAAACATAAGTACGGCTGTCAGAGGTCATTATGATGATGACCGGTACATGTGGACCATCATAATTAGGAGGTTCTGTGACACTATGGAGAACGGCTCCCCTTCCCACCGTTCTTGGGTGGACAAGGCCGATGCGGATCTTCCTTCCCCGCGGTCTCTGGGCGCGGGGTCCCCGGGGCTCTTCCCGGGCGCGGCGGGCTTCGGTGGTAGCAGTGGCGGGCGCAGGATTTGAGGGCTGGGTATTCAAATTTTTTTTGACAACCAAATGGCTCAAAATTTTTTTGACAACCAAATGGCTCATATTCGGCATATATAGTGCCATCGGTGGGAGACTGTGAGAGAAAACTCCGTGTTTATTGGGCTATTTGCCTGTATATCGCAGTATTTTTGTTTTTCTCATATACAGATATGTATAAACACTATATGTATAAAATTTTTTGACAAAAATTTTGGGTATTCAACTGAATACCAATGAATACATGTGGGCCCGCCACTGGGTGGTAGTCTGTCGCCGTCGGACCTGGAGTTCGGCCGCGGTGATAGGATCTCCTTTAGTGACTCCGATAACTACTCCGACTCCGAGCCTCCCTCGCCACCTCCAGATGGGAAGGGTAAGGCGGGGGCTCATAGGGTCCGACCATCGGACGCTAAGCCTATGCCGATCGTTTCCTGCCCACCTGCACCACGCAGATTCCCACCCGTGCAGGTAGCACCGCCAGCATACAGATAAGGGCCCTTGCCCTAAGCATGCACGAATTAAAAAAATCATAACTGGTAAGCCGAACATCAAAATTAAATTCCGATTGCACCACCGAGTTTCTTGCAATAAATCCATCGAAACAAGATCCCACATGGATATATTTAGATAATTTTTTATTAACGAACATTTACCTTATGAAGATAGAACATTAATGAACATAGACAATGTTCTAGGTTTAGAAACCAATGTTCCGCCTCCACCAGACAAATGTTCTCAGTTTAGAAAAACAGTATTATAGTTCTAGATTGGTGAAATTGATATTATAATATACGCAAAAATAAATAAATACATAACATAAATAAAAAATAATAAAATATAGAGTAAAGCATAAGGGAAAAAAATAAAAACAAGTGTCATTTGTCAAACACTAACCTAAGTGTTCGATCCCAGGCAAGCCCCGGAGTATCATAAGTCTTCTACTTTATAAAAGCAATTAAATTTATATGTTATATATATTGTTGCATTAAGTTATAGGAGTTGAGTGAAACCGTTGATGCATTTATTATTATCTTTGTCTACCTTGAGATATCCTGATACCCTGCTAGGTTTAGGGTCGAATAACTACTTAGCCCTGCTGAGACTGGTAGCGGTCGGTGATTTCCTGTCACCCGCAACTATAGGTGGTTACTGGAATATTTTAGCTATGGAATGGACTATATCCTGGAAATAACCAAGTGTTGAAGGATAATTGGAGACCGGGCGGAATAAGTATTGGGCAACCAGACAGGGTTCTGTGGTGCTTGTAGTTTCCGCCTGTGTCATTTAAGGACCGATCGTTGCTCGTCCCTCTTGTCATGTTGAACGCATGCCTCACATTTAGCTGGCCGAATAAAGTACCTTTCGACTGCGAAGCCAGAAAATTATTCGAGTCGAGTAGATTGCCCACAACGCACTGTACTGGCGCAGGAGTGGTAGGACACAGGGGCGCGATGGTGAGTCCAAGGTGCGCCTGGCAATCGGACGGCCCCTGGGTACGATGGTTCCTAACAAACTCGAGACTTTACCTGAATAGTTGGTTCGGTGATCTGTAGCTCACTTGATCGGTGAGTGTGGTTTGTGTGAGGAATAAATCACCATCTAGTTAGAAATCGATTCGAATCGCCATCGCTCCTGGATAGTGAGCACTTGACTCGAGTTACGGCATCGTAGTAATGCTGATGGAACACGGATGATTATGTGGATGAGGTTAGAAATGCTAAACCTGAGATGGTAAACTTTGATGTCAATGGTTAATCAAGTGATTGATTTAGCAAAGGTGCTTACCTAGATTGAATAAATTATAATAAAGATGATAACAAAAAGACTTAAATTGGTTCATTCATGATAACTTATACTTTTCGCAAATGAGTCAAGCTAGCCTACTGAAAGAAAGTCTTGCATACTCCTTGGTGTCATATTATTTCTGGTTTATGATGGGTAAGTGTAGCTGAGTAACTTCTTGTACTCAGGGTTTATTCCCACTTATTGCAGGTTATGATGTATCCTGGCTACTGCAAGAATTGGTTGGCTCCTGCCGTAGTGGCGGAGTGTGATCATAGGCATGATTCTTCTGAGCTATCTTATTCTTTTCCTGCTTCAGACAATCACTGATAAAGTCATTGAATCTGTTGCGGGTATTGATACCCACATGCTTCATCATCTTTGGATTCAGTTCTCTTAAAACTGACAATTCTCTTAGCATCTGTGTCAACCATGTTAGGAGCATAACGACACAAGTTGTTGAAAGTATGCAAATACTGATTCACGGTCTTGGTGCCTTGATTCAATGCGAGAAATTCTCCCAACTTCATTTTCATCAGATAGAGAAAATTTTAAAAGAACATCACATGTATAGTTTTCAAACATCCTAAATATACTATAGAACACTGCATGTGTGCTAAGTGAACATCACTAAATACACTATAGAATATCACTAAATACAACATAGAACATCGCATATTACGTGAACATCACTAAATACATCATAGAACACCACATGTGTACTAAGTGAACATCACTAAATAGACCATGGAACATCACTAAATATTATAAAACATCGCATATATATTACATGAACATCACTAAATACACCATAGAACATCACTGCATACATTATAGAACATTGCATATATATTACGTGATATATTACGTGAACATTACTAAACACATCATAGAACACCATATGTGTACTGAAGTGAACATCACTAAATACACCATAGAACATCACTAAAATACATTATAGAATATCGCATATATGTTACGTGAACATTACTAAATACATTATAGAACATACGTAATATATACGTTCTGTGATTTTTTAAACTATATTACGTAACATCACATATATATATATATCACGTAAACATAAAAAAAATCATAGAACATCACACGTATAACAGGTGAACATCACAAAAAATCATAGAATCCTAAAAAAACATCATAGAACATGACATTATATACCACTTGAACATCGCAAAAAATATTATAGAACATAGCATCTCATGAGATATATAAAATAAAAAATTAAACATGAAAAAATAATTAAGTAAGATAAATTTAAAAAATTGAAAATAAAAAAAATATAGAAAACATAAAGAGAAAAGAGAAAAGAAAAAAACAAAGAAACACAAAAAAGGAATAAAATATAAACACAAAAAATAAAGTAATTAATTATAGTAAAACCAAAAAAGAAATACAATAAATAATAGTATAAAAATAAAAAGAATAATGAAAAATCACATGAAAAGAAAAAATAAAGAAAAATAAATTGAAGAAAGGAAATAAAAATAATAAGAAAAGAAAAAAGAAATAAAACAAACATAAAAAATGAAAAGAATAATAAAAATCAAATAAAACAAAAAAGAAATATAAATAAAAAATAAAGCATGAAAATAAAAAAATATAAAGAGAAAAGAAAGGAAAAGAAAAAGAAAAAGAAAAAAAGAAAAGAAAACAAGGAAGAAAACATACGTACGTAAGGAGTGTTTGGTTTGAGGAGTTAAATGTTAACTCGCACTGTATCACTTTTGTCTTATTTAAGAAAAAAATTCTAATCATAGAGTAATTAGGCTTAATATATTCCTCTCGTGAAAAACCCCTAAACTGTGTCAACATGCATGCAATTAGTTTACATTAGTACTCCATGCATGTGTCGCAACATTCAATGTGATGGGAGTTAAAATTTAACTCCCCAAACCAAACAGGGCCTAAGTAAGTGGCAGTCGAAAATCCCGCGTCCAATCCACCCTCGCTTGTACACGTGGGCTGCACAGCGCCCGCACGAAGCCAGCAGCGTGGGGGAAACATCGCGAGGCAGCAACGCGCGGGAAATTGGTGGTTCGCGCGCGTGGCTTCTGTCCGGCCGTTCGGACCGGAAGAATTCCGGGGTAAGACCGTTGCTGTTGCTGATGGGCGCTGCCGTCGGATGCGCCGCCACCGTCGTCGCCGCCGTGAGCAGGGCTCCTCTGGCTTCATGGCGGCAGCGCGGCGCGTGCACCCCCCGCTGGACTCCTTCCCGGTTGAGGCTCCGCCGCGGCGTCGAGCCTCCCCTGTGGGGCACCCACCTAGAGCGATTGGGGATCTGGCTGCTGAGCCTTCTACAGGGTGCGGAAACGCGGTTGGTCACCGCCGAAGCAGGCCAAATCGGTTCCCCCTGCACTTGTCAGGCTCTGCTTCAATTGCTTGGCGAACAACCATGTCAAGGCGGAATGCACCTTCCCGGCGAGATGCTTCAACTGCTGCTGGTGTGTGGGGCACCGGTCTTTCGCTTGCCCCCTGCCTCGGCCCTGGGGGAAACGGACGCGCTCGCCACCGAGGATGATTCGTCGTGTGGCTCCGCGGCGGGCGTCTGGGCGGTGGCGTGCCCGTGTCGAGGCGGCGGACGATGACACTGCTTCCGCACGATCTGCCTCCACGGGACGCGCGCCGTCGGTCCCGCGTTGCTGCGCGCCACCGACTCCTACCCCATCGCCGGCTGAAGACAGGAGAGGGGCCACGGGCCTGGACGTCTCTGCTATCGGGCCTGGGGACCGTCCAGCGCGGACGCGGCGCACTGAGTTTGTTGTTGTCCCTCGCACTGCCGAGCTGCAGGCTGCTGAGGACGAGTTGGGTTTGGCCCTTGTCGCTTGCGTTGGTGGTACCAGGCCCGTGGTGTCGCCGGCCATGGTCCGCCAATTCTTGTCTGACCGTTTTGGGATGGGAGTTGAGGATATCGATGTTCAGCGACATGACCCTGAGGACTTTGTGGTGCGCTTTTGGTGTCGTGAGGCTATCCGCACTCGTCGTACTCTAAATCCATACTCTAAAAGGAATATTTCGTCCTAGTCATTCCTCTATATCACTTTCTCCCGCACTTATCCATCCTCTATATCTCATACTTTATACCAACTACTAAAGTGACCCTATTTGTCATCATCTATAAATTTTATCTAAATATATCCATGTGAGATCTTGTTTTCAAGGATTTATTGAAACGAATTTAATGGTGCAATCGAAATTTAATTTGGTGTTTTGGTTTTAAGTTATAACATTTTTTAGTTAGTTGAAATAGTGGGACCCGCCGCTGGACTCATGCGCTCTCTCTCCCGCGCATGCACTCTTCTCTCCCGCAGACCGGTACCGGATGAACTGTATTCCGCTAAAAATAGCGGATGACGCTTGGGTACCATAGCTTTTAGACTATCCGCACTGGAGACTGTAAATCCAACTGTAAATGGATTTAGCGTTCCAAAATGGCTGCAGCGGTGCACGCTAAAGCGTCCGCAAGCAGCGCGCGTCCGACATATTCAGCGCTGTGCAGTTCGAACGCTATGCAGAGACGCCGGCCCCACCTCACTCTCATCCACCCCCACACGTGACGGAGCAGCAGCACGGGGTGTGACAGAGCGCATGCGCAGCGGCGGGTCCCACTTTTCAACACTCAAAAAATGTTATAACTCACGAACCAAAAAAACCAAATTAAATTCCGATTGCACCATTAAATTTGTTTCAATAAATCCTTCAAAACTAGATCTCACATAGATATATTTAGATAAAGTGACAAGTGGACCCCACAGTGGATAGAGGATGGATGTGTGCGGAAGAATTGAGTATAGAGGAGAGAATCTTGATGACTAAGCCTTTTAGGGAATGAATTTAGAGTACCACGAGTGCAGATAGTCTTAGAGGACCCGGTGCAGCTCCTCCATCCTGTAAAAATTACTGCAGGATTCTTTTACAGGTCCCGGTGCGGTCAGTCTGAGAACCGGGACCGGGTACTTCACACCCTGGCGGTGGGCGCCCAGTTTTCCTTGCTCTGGCGTCCTTGGAGGACATCGCTGGCTTCCGGAGGGTCCTTCAAGTACAGAGTGTTAGTTGGGATGACAAGGGTACCTCTTCACGCCCGGACGGCCGCCATAGCGCAAACGATCCTTGGCCCGGCTTGTGCAGACGTGGATGTCGTGTTGCCGAGTGAGGTGCCACCTGATGATGGCCATGAATTTTTTGTCGCTGCGTGGTGTCTGCACCCTCGTTTTATCCCGGACGAAAAGATCATTTTCATTCCGGAGCCGCACGTCCTCGACCCTGTTGTGGAGATCGAGCTCCCTGGTCTCCGGTACTTGGTGCGGATTCGTCTCGTCGCTTTCCAAAATTGGAACACACCACCGGCGTCTCCACGTGGGGGTGACCATGGTGGGGGGCCGATGATGATGACGGTACTGATAACTGATGACAGTAACCACAACTGCCGCCATCCGGGTCTGGATGGCAGCCACGGCGGCGTGTTACGTGGATCGTTTCGTGGGCCCTTTGGACTGCAGTTCCCCCGTTCAGGTAGACGAGGCTGGCCTTCTTGGGCGGCTTCTCAGTGAAGACCCTTCGTTGCACGTGGGCCCTTTGGGCTGCAGAACCCCTGTTCCGGCGGACGAGACTGGCTTGGTGGTTGGTCCAGAACGCGAGCTCGTGCCTCGTGGTGCCTTCTCTGACGGTGCATGGTCCACCTCTCGACTCTCTTGGGGAGGCCGACTCTAGGTCCGCGCTGTGGACGCCCTGTTTGGCGTCGCCTGCACCCCGGAACGAGCTGGGAGCGACATCCTGGAGTCGATGGCTTTGGGCGCGCCTGCTTGCTCTTCGAGCGATGACGACGGTGGCCAGCCTGCGTCCAGGACTGGGCGGACCACGCTGGAGAACCTGGAGGAACGGCTCTGCCTTCCGTTGCAGACGCCCCTTATCCGCGGGCCACCTAGGCTGCGCAGGCCTCGAACGCCGGCACCTGTCCAGTCGCTGCGGTGCAGTGAACACATTGCTGCCACGCCGCAGGAGGCTGACTCCACCAAGCAAGCACAGTTGGTCCTGATGCAGAAGCTGGGAGTGGCCCCCCTCTCCCGCTGTTGACTCAGACACAGTGCACAAGTACAAGACCACTTTCCGAGAACCGCTATCGGAATCCACCAGGAAGCGCTGCAGATGCTCTTCGGTGGACAATTTGACCCGACGGCCATGAATTTGAACATGCTCGGGTTGGAGGAGGCAATTTAGCCCCAAAGTCACTACTACCTCCGTCGCTTCTTAGTTCCCAATGTCGTTGAACTTAAGTTGCTTTGTGTGGAACGTGTGGGGGCTCAATGGCCGCGCACGCCGTAACGTTGCGAGGGAATTCTTGGTCCAGCAGCGGGCCACGGTCGTGTGTTTGCAGGAGACGAAGCTCTCCACGGTTTGTACTGCTTGGGCAAATGAAATTTTAGGCACCATGTTTGACTATGACTTTGTCCCGGCCATCAATGTTTCTGGGGGCAACCTGCTCGGGTGGCATAGAGACCACTGGTCTGCTTCTGGAGTGGTGAAGGGGCGCTACTCCCTGTCAGCGAAGCTTACCCTAGTTGGGTCACAGGTCCCTTGGTGGATCACGGTGGTGTATGGGCCACAGCACGGCGACGAGAAAGTTGAGTTCCTGAACGAGCTCCTTCTATTCAGAGAAACGAATCTTGGCCCCTGGCTACTCTGTGGCGACTTCAACATGATATACCAAGCTGAAGACAAGAACAATGACCGGCTTGATCGTCGCAACATGAGAAGATTTCGGGCGTTCATCAATGCGACGCACCTGCAGGAGATCGCGCTGATTGATAGGCGTTTCACCTGGTCCAGTGAACGTGAACGCCCGACTCTTGAGAGGCTTGATCGCTTTCTCGCCTTAGTGGACTGGTTCGTGTCCTACCCGTACCACTGTCTCAAGCCGCTGTCGACTGACTGCTCGGATCATTGCCCGCTGCTGTTGCTGCTCGACACTTCTCATGGGGCCAAACGGAGGTTCTGGTTTGAGTCTTTCTAGACCAAGCTGCCGGGTTTCCTTGATGTCATGGCCCTTGCTTGGTCGCGGCCGTTGTTCAACGCCGATCCCTTCCGACTGCTTGATTTCAAACTTCGGAATGTGGCCCGTGCGTTGCAGAGTTGGAGCGCCACTAAGATAGGCAGCGTTCGGTTTCAGCTCGCCCTGGCACGTGAGGTCGTCCTCCGTTTTGATGAGGCGCAAGACTACAGAGCTTTAACGGTGCAAGAGGCGGAGCTGCGGAAGTCGCTTAAGCTGAGAATTCTTGGCTTGGCTTCGCTGGCCAGAACCATTGCCAGGCAAAAATCACGGCTCCTCTTCCTTGCTGAGGGTGATGCCAATACAAGATTCTTTCACTTGCAAGCTTGCCACCGGAAGCGGAAAAGCCGGATTGACGCCCTCACGGTACATGGTAGTGAGCTGGTCAGGGACGACCTGATGGCACAGGCCCTGTTCGAGCACTACAGCTCCATCTTGGGTTCTAGTTTCGAGCGGTCGAGGAGAATCAACTTAAGCGCCATCGGGCTGCCATTGCTGCAGCTTAGTGGTTTGGAGGACCTCTTCACT
Organism: Saccharum hybrid cultivar R570; assembly: GCA_038087645.1. Classification (NCBI taxonomy): domain Eukaryota; kingdom Viridiplantae; phylum Streptophyta; class Magnoliopsida; order Poales; family Poaceae; genus Saccharum; species Saccharum hybrid cultivar. Next base: position 1,838,801 of record JAQSUU010000398.1, read on the forward strand.
GAGGATGAGGTGCGTTCTGTGGTCATGGACCTACCGAACGACAAGGCGTCAGGGATGGACGGCCGGCCTGTTCTACAAGAAAGCGTGGGACATAATTAAAGGCGACATCATGAACGCGTTCAATGCGTTTTGGTCCCAAGATACAAGGAGCTTCAGTCATCTCCATGATGCTTTCATGATCCTGCTCAAAAAGAAGCCGCAGTCGGTGGAGATACGTGACTACCGCCCGATCAGCTTGATACATAGTTTCGGCCAAGCTAGTTACCAAGTGCCTGGCCAACCGTCTTGCTGCTATGCTTGATGGGCTCGTCCATTGCAACCAGACTGCATTTATCAAGGGTCGGTGCATCCAAGGCAACTTCAGAGCGGTGCAGCTATCGTGCAAGGCGCTGCACGCTAGATGGGTGCCAAGTGTGCTGCTCAAAATTGACATCGCAAAGGCGTTCGACTCCGTGTCTTGGACATTCTTGCTGGAAGTGCTACAGCGTATGGGGTTTGGCAGGCGCCGGAGGAATTGGATTTCCGCCATTCTTGGCACAGCAAGCACCAAAATATTGCTAAATGGCGTGGCTGGTAGGAGGATTTGCCATGCTAGGGGTTTGCGCCAGGGCGATCCTCTTTTGCCGATGCTTTTTGTGCTAGTGATGGAGGTCATTAACCACACGATTCGCTGGCTTGATGATGAGGGCCTTCTTGCGCAGCTAGGCGTGGCAGGGACTGTGCAGCGGGTCAGCTTATATGCCGATGATCTGGTCCTCTTTGTGGCGCCCAATGATCAAGACCTGAGGGTGCTCAAATCGACACTTCAAATTTTTGGGCTGACCTCTGGTCTTTTTGCAAATTTGGACAAGAGCGTGGCAACATCGATGCATTGCAAGGGTACAACAGATCCTTTCCTGCTGGGTTGAGGGATTCCCCAGTCGCTACCTTGACATCCCATTGTCCATATTTAGGTTGAAGAAGGGCGAGGAGCAGGCACTCATTGATGCCATCGCTGCCCGTATACCTCTGTGGAAGGGCAACTTGGTGAACATTGTAGGAAGAACGATGCTTGTCAAATGCACCCTGTCGGCAATCCCTGTCCATATGGCAATTGCGTTGTGCTTGTCCTCGTGGGCGATAGAGAGCATCGACAAGCTCCGTAGAGCTTTCATTTGGTGTGGTGCCGCATCGGTTTCTGGTGGCCGTTGCAAGGTTGCTTGGGAGATTGTCTATAGGCCACACAATCTTGGTGGTCTGGGGGTGGCAGACCTCCGGCGGACAGGGGTAGCTCTACGGGTACGCTGGCCGTGGCTTCGCCGGACTGATCAACAGTGAACTTGGCAAGTGCTGCCTGACTCTGGTGAGCGGGCGGTGGTGGATTTTTTCTGGGCCACCACTGTATCGAACTTGGGTAATGGTGAATCAACGTTATTCTGGATGGACAACTGGCTCCAGGGAGCTAGCATCCATTGCCTGGCACCTGCAGTGTTCGCGGCTGTTCCAAAGAGGAGAAGAGGTGTCACCGTTGCGGAGGCGCTACATGGACGGGTGTGGGTGCATCATGTCACAGGCCCGCGTACTATGAGGCTGCTCACGGAGTTCATTGGCTTGTGTAACACGCTAGATCAAGTTCAACTCTCGTCGGGTGTTCCAGACACCTTTGCCTGGAGACTTACGGCCGATCAGCAGTACTCGGCATCGTTGGCTTATGGGGCCATGTTCGTCGGCTGCTCCAGACCGCTTGGCGCGTGGCAACTCTGGAAGATTTCGGCGCCGCCACGTGTCAAGCTCTTCTTCTGGCTTGTCATGCATGGTAGGTGCTGGACGGCCCATAGGAGATGCCGCCATGGGCTGCAGGAGAGCAGCTCGTGCATCATCTGCGATCTAGCGGAGGAAACGATGGATCACATCATCCTTGACTGCGTTTTCAGCAGGGAAGTGTGGTCATCCTGTCTGAGAGGCATCCGCCTGCAGGATCTTATTCTCATTCAGGAAGGAGACATCATGCTGTGGTGGACGGACTCGAGGCGACGCTTACCCAAACCTATTCGTCGCGGTTTCGATTCCTTGTTCTTTCTTGTTAGATGGACGTTGTGGAAGGAAAGAAACGCTGAATGAACCGTACTTCAACGTGCTCGATCTCTCAATCCTTGATCCTTCGACCTTACTGTTTTTTTTATATAAGGTTTGGTGAATTAGTAAACTAATAAATCGTGAGTAGAGCGAGATTGAAGTCGCCGGTTCCTTTGCGCTCACGACTCTGAATCGAGCTCTGCAGACCCTGATCTCCGTCAGCTGCTCTGCTTGCCACTCAAGCTCAGCACCGCGTCCAATGTCTCCTTGGTGTCCTTGCCACGCGGCCGTGCACGTAGTAACAGCTCAAGTAGGAGCAGCTGCTGGTGCTTGCCCACGTAGCAGAATCGCCCTATAAAAGCCAAACGTCGGCACGATTCTTCCTCCGGTCTTCACCTCAGTCCAATTAAAACCATCTATTAGAGCTTCCCGGAAGGATTCTGGCGAGTTCCATCTTCGACGAAACCACCTCACCGTGAGCAGTGAGCATGACGGACCTAGAAATTGTTCATGACTAGGGTCACTTTCAGGTGATTATTGTATCGACTCGATATAATGATTGTGAATTAATAAAATGCTTCATTTTCGAAAAAAAATTCCTGGTGACGGTAACTACAACATATATGATATATGTCACACACAGAGAAATAGCTAAAATGAAGAGGAAAATTTCAAATTGAGATGGTGCTTAAACTACGTATTTACTAGTGTAATAATGTAGTTAAGAACATTACATGACACACACAAAAATTCAAACACAGTGAAGATTTGGTGCATCCACTTTCAATTCTCGATCCAATTGAATAGACACTACAACTACAGGTCTACAAGTGTAAAAATGGCTGGACTTCGATATTGGACTAGGGACATATCTCAAGTGGGAGGCTGTACGTAGTTCGAGCAGACCAACAGGATCCTAATGGAGGCCAAATGCCTAGTCACGGGACGGGAAGTGCGGCCTGTGGGGCTGTGGATTGCAAACGTGTCCGTATGCCACAAGGCAGCCGGGGACGGGGTGGAGTGCCTCGGGTCATGGAGGATGCCTAGGAGTTAACTCTTGTCACTGGCAAGCTCGGCATCGGCGAGTTTAGCTGGGTTATACACCGGCATACCCACACTTGGCATGGTCAACCATTGTGGTCATTGGTCGATGGGCCCCACAAGTATGTGAGGGTGGGTAGGAGACAGTGCGTAAGAAACGTTTTCTACCTCTGAAAAATCGAGTTAGGTATTTTCGAAATTGATTTAATCGTTCGAGAACTTTGACATTGCACCAAAAATTGTAGAAAAATCCTAAAATTGTATCAAGTTTTGTCAGCTTCATTATGATGTGCTCTATTCCATACTCCGTACGTCCAAAATTATAAGTCATTCTAATTTTCTTGTAGAGTCAAAATATCTCGCCAAACTTATATAATAAAATAATAATATTTATGATATCAAATAAGTCTCATTACATTCTTTATTGATTATATTTTTATAGTGTACCAATTTGATGTCATAAAATCTTTGCGATTCTCTCTATAATTTTGATCAAACTTGAGATGTTTTAACGCTCCAAAAGTTAGAACGACTTATAATTTAGAATGGAGGAAGTACAAATCATAAAATCATTCTGTTCAATTAAATAGAGTTAAATACAACAGAGGTCCGTTAACTTATGTGTGCGTATATGGTGGGGGTGGGGGTGGGGGTGGGTTCAGTTGAGAACATCAACTCTAAAAGTGTATTTCTAGGTCCATACAATTTTTAAGTTGTGCTACTTTTGGAGTTTGGTCCATACCCCACCACGTGTGCTTCTCATACTGATGTGGCGTGGTGACTTGGCTCTTTAAAGTAAGTTTTGTCTATTGTATTTTGTCAAACAACAGGATGTGAGCAACACGAGCTCCACCATCTACAATGTCCCCGATGCGCTCTCCCATGAAGAGCACCTCAGCAAGCTCTAATCACCATGGCCATTGTTGGAGCTCATAGGTGTGGAATAGCTGCAGTCATCCCACCAATAGCAATGTTCCTCCTCATCGAGGGATAGGTAACTGATGCTAAGGCGTAACTCTTGCTTGAGATGCCATTGAGGATCTGTGATCGTGCACCCTCTTGTGGATCTCATAAAGGCCTCGGTGGATGACACTCTAGAGCATGTGGCGGCACACCAACGTAGGTGTAAACTAGGGTGATATCCACGGTGTCAGCTAGTGTCGCCACTTTAGAGTTCATATAAGGTAAAGGCATCATCATCCTGTACCACAATGGCAGTGGCGGAGTCAGAAATTACGGATAGGGGGGCCGGTCCAAAGAGTTTCAACCATAAAATAATTGAGTGTAGCTTATTTGTTTGGATTTTTGCACCGTGGATGGGCTCATCCAAAGATAAAATGCAAATTTGTGTGATTTTGTTGTCTAGAAGTCATCAAAAAATATATAACAAAGCTTTTATTATATCCTTCTAATATAGATTATTAAATTATCTATTACATAAAAAAGTTTGTAGTTATGTGGGGGTGGGGGCATGGCCCCTGCCAGCCCCCTGGCTCCGCCGGTGCACAATGGAGACCGATGCTTCCTCGCTTCCTTCACATCAAGTTATCCAGTGAAGTCCTTCGGCGAACTGCTTATTCATCCTTCCTTTGTGGAGAAGAATGTGCCTCATAACGTTTGAGAAACATAGCACCAGGGATCTAGTGAATAATGGTGCAAAATAAAAACATTTGAATTGTTGTGAATAGTATTGTACATGTACACACAGTGACAAGGCCCAAAAGGGCGCCGTTTCCTTGTTAGGCGTAGATCCATAGAGAAGACTATTAAAATTTACAAGTACAGCAGTACTGGTACTAAAAGAATAGTTAAAAGGTACAGATAGTTTACTATACTAAGGCCGTTTAGTTGCCAGAAATTTTACAAAAAATTTCAACATTCCCTGTCACATTGAATCTTTGGACGCATACATGAAGCATTAAATATAGATAAAAAATAAAACTAATTACACAGTTTAGACGAAATGGACGAGACGAATCTTTTAAGCCTAGTTAGACTATGATTGAACACTAATTGTCAAATAACAATGAAATTTGCTACAGTGTCATTTTGCAAAAAAAATTGGAACTAAACCGTCCCTAATAATCAAGTTCTAGCGTACTAATCTTTTACTAGCTACTTCCATTAGTAGGCAGTAGCAGTACGACAAAAAAAGTCATAGACCTCCGCTCTGCACATGCACCTGACTGACGTAGGGCGGCTGGATACGACAAACTACATGGACGTCATCACAGTCTCTGATGTGTCCATCTGTACACAGCCGTTACTTATCAGCTAATTAAACTTTATTAGCCTTCTGTGTTGTAGAGATACATATATACACACCATGACTATACAACTACAGAACGCCAATAATTTGTGGTTTGATGTCATAATAAGAAAGACAACATTGAAAACTACAAGAAAGACAAAGTTTGTCTGGTATAATTGTTTCAGCACCATATTTATTATAATAAGTCAACTTAATTTATGCAATAGAGTTTCACAAAAAGAAATCTGTAAGAAGGAAAGAAGCTACAAGTGACCAAATTTATGACAAATAAACGAATGGAATGTATATATAATATTAAACATTGGACTAGAACTAGATAATTGTTTCCCATGCATGTTATCACTTGTAGCACCTAAATATATATACTGTCTAATCAGATGGTTGCTTTGCCAGTTGTGTACATATCTGGATCATATCAGGGAAGAATAACAAAAGACTTATCATATTTTCTGTGGTCAAAACTAGCTTATTTTTTCTGTATGTATGGAGAGAGAGAGAGAGAGAGGATCTTTTGCACAGCTACTGCAAAATTTGTATGAGTATATACTTGGTGGATTTCTTCATCCAAAATCAAAGGTTACTTCTAAGGGTTCGTGGGAGAAACACTTCTTGGTGGTTTTCGAATTCGAGATCCACCTCCATTTGAGTTCTGAGAGTGAGTTGACTCTTTGAACAAAGAAGAGCTGTATCCTATGGTACCGAATTTCAATTAAAAAAAATCCCCTGATCTTTGTAGTTCTTTATATATAAACTCTCGCTCATTCCATGGCAATCACTTTTACACCAGCAATTTATGGTATTACACGCCTAATTAATTAAAATCTGGACCGCGAGGAATCTATATACGCATGTCAGCATGTGGAATTAGGGAAGCGCAGATCGATGAAGCCGTTCGATCTCGGAACACATGATGATTAGTTAATGAACATGGATGAAGCTGTAAGTGATTAACTAAAAGCAGCAGATAGGTCACTGCCAGATCATCGGAACACATGATGATTAGTTAATGAACAACAGGCAGTAGAGAGGGTCATACAAATATTTGTAGCGTGTACTCTTTTTTCTTGTGATTACATAAAAAGGGTAAAGTAGCGCTAGATTCGCGGAAAGAGTTCATTTCTTCCAGATGCATAGTAATGCGAGCATGATACTAGTGGAATATACAGACTGAACCTGCCGGCACCATAATATATACATACCCTTTTTTTATGACAACATATTAGTATTGTAAATTATCTGTTCGTTGCTCTATCAGGTGTGTAGTTGCTAGGTAGCTGCAACACTACAAGTTGGGTTTCTTATTAGGTCAGTGCAAATCCATAACTAGCAAGGTTTTTGTAACTTGACTTTTTTTTAACATGAGAATACCTATAACAAGGTACTATTCTTGGAACGAAGTATATTGGAATCACTCTTCATTTGAAATTTTGCTGATAATCAGGAGCGGATGCAGGGCAGATAATCGTTGCTGTCACTTGTATTAAGAACTCGATCATTAGCCTTATTTTTTCTTAGTTGAACAACATTTAGTGGATTTCAAAAATCTATTGCTTTTTTTCCGCGATCGGGGAATATAGCCCGTGTTTCATTAAGAGGAGTGAATTACAAGTCAGCTATGAAAGAACTCTCATAGCGCAGATTACAAACCACTAAGATAGATAGTAGTTAGTAACCTGGAATAACCAAAGGAATAACAAAAGATACAAAGAGAGAGCGACTGCCCTCGACACTCAAGACCTACAACTGTGCCCGCAAAGGTTTCCTGCACGAAAGACCAAGCCGTGAGAACTAGCATCCAGCAGAAACGGCGGCAAAGCATCCGCCAACGAACCACGATGGCAAAGCATCTGCCAACGAACCGAGCAACCATGACAGCAAAGCATCCGCCAAGAAGAAGAGGGCCAGCACACTCTCGACAGCCAAGTCTACCAGATAGGGGGCCAAAGAGCTAGGGTGGCAAAGCATCCGCCATGGAACCACCGACGGCCAAGCATCCGTCAGGTAAGAAGACACCCCCTATGGCAAAGCATCCGCAACGAGGGCGGCCATGACACTCTGAGCAGCAAAGCATTTGTTGAGAGGAGACCAACAACAACAGCGGCAAAGCTTCCACCCATGAAAAGCACCTGCTGGAACGACACCGGCGAGGTCAAGCGCAGCAGGACAAACCAATGTAGTTGAACACATGAACGCACAAGCAGGCACAGACAAGAACTTCCCTAGCAACCGACGATGAGAAGGGCGAGGGGCTGCAGCGGTGCTCCAACATTGCCTTCAAGAAGGGAATTGACGTCCGTAGACGGCAACAATGTTGGTAAAGCACCGGAGTAGGACTTTCGTCACCGGTTTGCTCTAGGCTAAGAATCCTCGGCGATGCCTCCAAGGAGGTGAATGACGCAGGCTACGCCACCACCACCGGCCCAGAAGACCCGGACAAGGTTTCAACCCGAGTCTTGCCATGGATGCGAGCCACTCAAGGACTGTAGCACCCACCGTCACCGGCCAGTGACAGCCGTAGCAGCCCAGGAGGTCTGGCCGTGTCGGCCTCCGTCCCTGTCGCTGGCGCTACACGCTGGGAACACCAGAACCGACACCGGGATTGCCAGATCTGGCTGCCAGAGTGCCGAGCCGTTGCCGGCGAAGTCCAAGACGACCAGCAGCAGGCCCAAGCGCCTCTAGCCCCGGAGCCTCGGATCCGAGCATGGCCAAACTCTAGCACCGCAGGGCGGCGCCGGCCCATGCGGATCCCTGGCAGCCAGGGCAGCCAGAGCCAAGGGGGCAGCCGTAGTCCCCGCTCCACGCGAGGAAGCGAGGCCAAGACCCAGCGAGAGGGAACGCGGTCCCCGCATCCATGCCACCCAGCGAGGGGAGGCGCCGGCGTCCAGACCCCGCGGGACGGCGACGGCCGCCCCTAGCAACAGCCACCCCGATCCGTGACGATGGCCGCCCGAACCCACGACATAGCCGCGGATCCACCAAGTGGGAGGCCAGATCCGGCCACAAGGAGCACAGATCTGGGCTGTCGGCCGCGATGTTGCCGAGGAAGCACCATGGAAGAGTGGGGTGGCGGAGGGGTGGGAGAGGGAGAGAGAGGTGGGAGGAGAAGGTGGGAGGGGGAGCACGCCGGGCACCTTTTTTCGGGCCAGCGTGGGCCGCCGCCGCCGCACGCCGGTGGTCGCCCCAGAGTCGCCTCAGGAGGAGCGCGTGGGGGTCCTACAGACAGTGTCAAGTGACAACACCGAAAGGGCTTGGCCCTGCCCCTGGCTGGTATATTCAAAAGAGCTCATAGAAAGAAAGAAATAGACCATGAATGATTACTTTTGACTTTTTTCTTATCAAATTTATGGAATGTATAGTTTTTCTATTCTCCTTTGTATATGGTGACAAAATTAAATCTGATGTTGTAATTTTATATATGAATGAGGAGAGGGAGCTCATGCAGACCCAATTGTTTACCTCACTAGGATTTCACCTCTGCCTATGCGTGAGCTCCATTATCACTGCCTCCTTGGCTTGCTCGTGAGAGCCGCTCTTGCATCCTACTTGGTCCGTGCATGAGTTCTAGCACCTCCTCCTCACGAGATTTGCCACTACCTCGTCATGAGTTTTGACGCCGCTGTGCCACCTCCTCCTCACGAGATCCACGACCTCATGATATCTAACACTTTGGCCTTCTCACGAGATTTTTCTCCACCTCGTCCTTGGCTCATGCGCGAGTTTCACCGCCGACACCTCCTTAGCGCGTGTTGCTGTGGAGTTGGGAGTCTGTTCGACAGGGATTCGTTGCCAGCTCCTTATAGGAGTAATTAGGGGAGGGGGTGCCGACCGTCGAGCTAGGGAGACAGGCCGCACTGGCTTTGGAACTAGGGATAGAGAGGCTCCAATTAACAAGCCAGAGGATGGGGCTTGGGGATCTGAAGTGTAGCAAGGGAGTGTGTTTGAGAGAGAGAGAGAGAGACTTGTGTGGTAGCTGCTAGAGTTAGGGTTAGATATGTGGGTCGGGCTAGATTTTCACATATAGGGGTTAGATGTGGACCGACACTATAAATGAAACATCATATTCTCCAGAAAGGATCTGCATTTTCAGCGATGACCATACAAATGTGCCACCTCTGTTAATGAAAGTACGAGTCTCCAAAGTCAGTTTTATAGTAATATTATTAATTAAAGCTTAAGAAGAGACTAGCAATTAAGGATGAAAACGGTCGGAAACGGTCGAAAACGGACTTACGAAATAGAAAATGAAATCGGTTTGTTCGGTACATTTCTACATTTTAGCAATTAAAGAATATAAAAAATGGTTGAAAATGGTTGTGAAACTAATTGAAACTGACAATTTTTTATGTTTAAAAACGGAACCATAATATAGAAAACGAAAACGGTCGGTTCGGGATATTTCCGTTCCGTTTTCAACCTTACTAGCAATAACATCGTTGTGGCCTATTGGTCAGGTTTCTAGGAAGAACACGGTGAACAATGCATGACTAGAACAAGCAAAATTAGGATCGTTAAGACGATTACAAAACTATAGAACTTGATAACAATTTCTAAGGGATGTACAAATATATTAATAGTAGTAATTTTTCTCTCACTCCCTGACCCATGCGTGTAGTTCTATACATATGTAGTTCAAAATAACATTAGATTCAAGTAAAACTCTACATTTGTACTGCCTATTGTGATTTTATACATACTAAACACATAACATTATTAGGTGATAGAGAGGTAAGAATTCATTTGTCACAGATTATTGAAGAGGTACTGCTTCCCTAAACATGCACACTTGGAAATAATTTGTAATCATGCGTGATTCTCCAGCAGTGTACAACCTTTCGATGTATATCAAAGACAGCAGAGAAAAAACAAAAAATGTATCCTTATATATATCACACCTTTGACACCAATACTAATGAAAATGAAAACATCTAAGCCAATGGCATAAATTGCAGGAATGACCTTTAACATGGCAATGCATAGGTGGACAATCTGAACCAACTGACAAATTGCAACCAAAGGTTATTGTGCTTCATTCGATTGATCGGTTCATCGTCATGGAATCTAGCACAAATCACCTACAAGATTACCACGTCTCAATTTGCTGCTAGCTAGGCATGTTATCTAAGCCTAGCTTGGAAGTCCTTTATTTTGGCCCAAGTTAGAGATTGAAGTAGAACAAATCAATTGATTAGCATGATAGGATTGAATTGAACCTAGCAGCAAAAATCTAGCAAAAGGGCATGCTGATGAGTAGTGATAAATGTGTATACCACTATACAAAGCATGAGTGCACGATACACGTGTGTGCGCGCGGGTCCTTGTAATCGCGCACAATCGCAGAACAGAACATCTACTTGAGCACACGATAATTCATGCATGTGTCATTGATGGATGACACAGATGATTTGCTCGCTGAATTTTCCTCATTGATCTGACAGGGCGAGCAGCTCCTCCAAGTAATCCGCCCCAAGGTCCTCCAGCTCCAGCACGCAAGAAGCTGAGTGCGGCTTTTGTTTGGCATGGCCATGGCCATGGCTACTCGTCACCACCTTCGTCTGTTCCTTGCCAGCTGCCTTCTTGTTCTTGGGCAAGCGCTTACGGATGCAGTGGCGCCGCATCAGCGCCAGCACGGGCGAGTCCCCCGCGGCGCCGCCGCTGAGCCCCAGTCCGCGCAGCGACTCCTCCACGTGCTCGACGGGGAAGTTGAGCACCGCGGCGGGGCCGCCCATGGAGTAGGCGGCCTGGTCGTAGGCGAGCGCGGCGGCCTCGGGGGTGTCGAAGGTGCCGATCCACACGCGCTCGCCATTGCGAGTGGAGTCCCTGATCTCGGCCGCGAACTTGCCCCACGGCCGCTTGCGCACCCCGATCAGCGGCGCGTCGCTCGCCGACTCCTCCTGCAGGTACCCGCCGCAGCTGGGGCTCGATGCCTGGACGAAGGAGCCGGCGGCCGGTTGCACCGTTGCTGCCGGCAGGGAATATGCCGCTGGCGTGCTCGTCGTCGAAGCGCAGCTGGAGATGCCGCAGGCCGCCCCCATGAGAGCGCTGAACTGATCCATGTCGACCTGCTGGCCCGTGCCATCCTCCTGATAGTTGTAGTATTCATCAACGCCGCCGCCGCCGAAATGCAGCTGCTGTGGCTGTTGGTGGTAGTGGTGGGAGGGTGTGGCGCTGGCGCCCGACGACGACGCCGACGACGCCCACGTCGTCGTGGACGAGGAAGAAGGGTAGTGGTCACCACTGTACGCGATAGGATCGTCGTAGTACGCACATTTGAACTGCAGGTGCATGAAATAATGAATCTTAGCGATTTAAAAAATGATATTCATTCTTCCGAGGCTATTTCGACGCCGTATCTCGGGACAAACGCGGAAACTCGACCATCTCATGCACGCGACATGGCGACCAAGTTGCGTGAGATTTGATTTAAAAATATATAAAATGTGAATGGAGTCGGAAAATCATGAAAATAGACGGGAGGCCTTGACATCGCATGTAGAAGCTATAAAAAAATTTGAACATGTTTGAAGCAAATTGTGACACAAGATGGTTGAAACCCTGAGATCTCCGCATGCGATATCTTGTTTATCACATGTGGAGATCTAAGGGTTTCAACCATCTTACGGCACAACTTGCTTCAAACATTTTCAAAATTTTTTTATAGCTTCTACATGCGATGTCAAGGTCTGCCGTCTATTTTCATGATTTTTCGACTCCATTCACATTTTATATATTTTTAAATCAAATCTCACGCAACTTGGTCGCCATGTCGCGTGCACGAGATGGTCGAGTTTCCGCATCTGTCCCAAGATACGGCGTCGAAATACCCTCAGAAGAATGAATATAATTTTTTGAATCGCTGAGATTCATTATTTCATGCACCTGCAGTACAAATGTGCGTCTTGCGGAAAAAATCAAGAAAATGAAAAAAATACATAAAATATAGCAAGAGGGATGGAAAATACACCAAATTTCAAATCTTGGCTTCTAGTACTGTGGCAAGGCTGCACAAAAAATTTGGGACCAAAAATCCAAAAAAAAAAAATGCCAAGAGCCTTGGATGCGGCTCTCGGCAAAGAAAATATTTTGCCGAGAGCCTAACAGCAAGCTCTCGGCAAAGATGACGGCGTAAGGGTGACGTTTGTGGGGTTGGGGCTTTGCCGAGATTTTTTTGTTTACCGAGAGTCGAGCTCTCGGCAAATTTTGGCTTTGCCGAGAGCCAATCTTTGCCGAGAGTCGAGCTCTCGGCAAAGCTAGTATTTGGCGAGAGCCAATGTTTGCCGAGCGCAGGCTCTCGGCAAAGGATTCTTTGCCGAGAGCCCGATATTTGGCGCTCGGCAAAGCATATAACACTCGGCAAAGATACTGTTTCCGGTTGTGAGTGGTGGGAGGGTGTGGCGCTGGCGCCCGACGACGACGCCGACGACGCCCACGTCGTCGTCGACGAGGAAGAAGGGTAGTGGTCACCACTGTACGCGATAGGATCGTCGTAGTACGCGGCCGAGGAGGGCTGGAAGAAGCCGGAAGACACCATAGTGCCGGAGTAGTAGTAGGGGCTCTCGTCGTAGCCTTGTAGGCCGTAGTGGTGGCTATCACAATGCGCGTAGGTGGCGGAGACGGCGGTGCCGGCATCATGGCCATAGTAGTAGCTGCTGCTGAATTGGGGTTCCATGGATGGATGCACTTGATCACTCCACAATTTGTGGCAATCGATGCGTAGTAGAGCAATAGCTAGCTGGCTAGAGTAGTATGGTGTGGTCCAAGCTAACGAACGAGCTAAAAGTAGCTAGCTAGGCTTGTGTTTACAATTAAGCTCTCGCTGTCTAGGTGCTTATATATACAATTCTCGTACCAATGACATGCTTTCAAAAGTAGCTAGCTCGATAGTACAAGTAACTAATGAGAGCCCTAATTTGATGGAATAGCTTAGTTTTGACTTTGTTCGATAGTCGAGGCCATCGACAAGATGCTACCTTGGCAGGGGGACAACCGCAGCTATACTACTCTCCACTTGTTATTGGTCTAATATTTCTTTCTACTAGCAGTGTAGTAGATGAGATATTTTCAGAAGAGGATTATTGCTCTCGTTACTAGCTAATTAACACATGTGTGGAGAGAGATATTGGATGGCTGCGTACGGAGCGAGCGAAGATGCACCGCAGAATTGTCATGGATGCTTCCATTGCATGGCTACTGTACATGGGAAGGAACAAGGGGCCCCTGCAGGCATGTAGCTAGGGTAGGCTATCCTGCATATGGCAACAGATGCAGTTTATGGTACCAAATTCATCTCATCAACACATCATGCATGCGGAATAGTCAACACTTCCGTTCTCCTCAGTTCATATCAAGCGGGAGTAACATTTGATAAGACTTACCGAATCTGTCTATCACTTAATTATATTGTTTGAACAATTTCTAATTTTACCGGTCTAAATTTACAGTTCTCATCGAAGACAAAACATAATTTGCAGTCCAACCATCGACACTCATCAACGTCTTGCCACGCCGTGCCTTCTATGAAACTCACCCTAGCTGTACCAAACTTAATATGTTTGTATCATATAGTAGCTAGGCCTAACTGCAATAAACTTGTGTTGCCCCAGGAGGACCGGTGAGTAAATTCAATCAAAAGATTTGCTGGTTCCAGATGATTAAATATAGTACAATCAAATTTGTGCTGTATTTTTTAAATAGCTAGTATACTCAAGTCACGTCTAGAGAAATTAAGATTGTGCATCACTAATGTCCTCTAGCTAAGAATGTTATTACTCATGCATCTATTGCTGCTCCATGGTGCATCTCCAAACAAGTGACCTGCTTTATGTACTCAACAAACCCCCAACACCTCCCACAACCGTCATGCCAAAGAATTTTTAATAGGCAAGGACTTCAATTCCGTTGGCACCAGTGGCAGATCTAGGATTTCAAACATGGGGGTACGGACCTAAGTGATGCAATTCACGATGCAATTCGCTAATGATATAATGATGATGACCGAATGAGGATAAATAGTTAGGTATATGAATTTAATAATACAATTCATCAATATTCATACAAAGATAATCATTTTCAAGGTCTTGAAAAGCATATTAGTTTTTTGGTGATTCAGAGTGGAAAAATAAATGTTTTGTGCTTTATTGAGTAGCCCACAAAAAAGCTAAATCACTATTCCTCGTAATGCCCTGACCGTTCTATGAAAATAAAATTAATTAAACAAGATTGAGATTCAAACTTCACAAAAAGAACTATAATATAATGATGATTTGGAAGGAAAAAAGAGTCAACTTTACATATTTATCTTTCATAACTCGTTTTATGATTTTTACCTTGTACTTGTGCTATGTGTGCATTGGTTTATTTTGGGCTTCTAGGCTTTAGAAGAAAGAGTGCTAGTATGCTATGTAACGTACATGTTGTTTTTCCTCTTGGATGAGCATTATTTGAGCTTAAGATATTGTTATTTGATAAAGTGTTTAGATATATAATATTTTATAGATATACATACTTAAGTTTTTTACAAAAATTTTGGGGGTACAGCTGTACCCCCATGCACCTACACTACATCCGCCCCTGGTTGGCGCCCCTTGAAACCAGAGCAAAAGAATTAGCAACCCCACAGATCTCCACAACACAACTAGGGTGATGAACTTTGAACTCATATAGTATAATTGAACAATGGTTAATTTAATTTGCCCCCATCCAAATTAAACATTTTCGTTGTGAATGCAACTTAAACTCTTTTTTTTTACGGCAATGCAACTTAAACTCTTAATACTGCATATATACTTATGTTTGGTACAATCTATATCTTGTCATCTTTAGTAAAGGGGAAAGTAAATGATCACAAACTAAGGCCATGTTTGTTTTAGTAGTATTCTAAACCTTTGCTTTTAGATGATGATGGAGTGCCAAAAATGATGGTCCAAATAAAGCTGAAACAAACATGGTCCACCTAGATTCCAGGTGTGTTATGTTACATTATTGGGTTGTTGTTTGTGGGCTTCCTTTAGGCAACATGGATGAAAAGCAAGTATAGAGTTTTGGGTTGTTGGATTGTGGAATCAATGTGAAAGGTCCTTGTTTGGTTTTGGTAATTGAGTGACAACTTAGGTGGACTAATATGTGGTTATGTGAGATACACAGGAGATTAGTCCACATGTGATGGTGTCATGAAGGAGCTCATTGCATATGAGACATGACATGGAGTCATGTGACCAAGGTGGAGAAGATCAAGATGAGGCTTGGCTCGACGGACCGGTTGCAAGTGTGAAGGACAAGTTAGAGGCTTTGAAGTGAGGGACCGCGTGTGACGATGAAGCTTGAGCATGACTTGGAGCCGATGGACCGACGCAACGGTGAAGAGCAAGTGAGGTCAAGATCGATGGACCAAGGTCACATGATGATATGATGTGGATCATATCATTTGTGATATGGTTGGTGCATATGTTGCATCAACGTCGGAGGAGATGGAGTGGAATGCGCAAGGCAAAGGTATAACCTAGGACATTTCCATTTCACTGGTCATAGGTGTGTAGAGAAGTTTATGACTGGGTTTAGGATAGATGGCCGTACTATCAAGAGGGGCAAACTTGTTTGCATATCGGTCATCTAGTGCCACTCGTGTGATCTAACTATGCATCGTTGCTAGGATCGAGTGGCGTGGCAAGTTGAGTGGTTAATTCCTTCGAAGAAAATGTTTATGAAAATGCTAACACACGTGCACAAGGTGGTGATCACTTGTTGGTGTTGGCACATTTACGAAGGCGATGAAGTTTGAGCGGTAGAGAGGGTTTGTGGTCCTCTCTCCCTCCCGCCGAGCTTGCGAGCGCGGGATTCAGGCGTTTTCGAGAAGTTGAAATGCCTATTTTCCACTATGCCGGAAGTCGAAAAGAAACGAAGGCGAACGGAGGTCGCAGAGGTGACCGGACGCTGCACCGGACGCGGTCATGGTATGACCGGACGCGTCCGGTCAGTACAGCGCAGACGCGGGTGTTAGGGTTTGTAACCGGCGCGTCCGGTCACTCGCGGGACCGGCGCATCCGGTCATGCGCCGAGTGGGAATTGCAGAACGCAAGGATGATCGGACGCACGGCGCGTCCGGTCACACATGATCGGACGCGTCCGATCGTTGAAGGTGCTTACTGGACTCTAACCGGACGCTGGCACTGTCGCGTCCGGTTGTCGCAAGGAGCGCGTACGGTCATGTCGTTGCACGCGCGGTACTGTGTGATCGGCGCGTCCGGTCATTGCCATGGGCGCGTCCGGTCGTGGCAGCGGCGCGTCCGGTCGCTGGTTTGACCGTTGGGGTCAGTGACCGTTGGAGAATCAGATGCGGCTGAGCGCGTCCGGTCAGTTACGACCGGCGCGTCCGGTCGTCCCGAATTCTGCCCAGTGAAGGGGTAACGGCTCTATTTGACCGTGGGGTTATAAATAGACGTTGTGACCGGCCATGGCTGGTAGCTGAGCACACTTTAGCCTTAGTGGCTTATGTGGTAGTGCTTGGGAGCCCTCTAACTCACTCATACTTGATAGTGTTCATCGGATCGAGTGAGAGAGCGATTGTAGTGCGTTGCTTTGAGAGATTGCATCGTGTGGCACTAGGTGATCGTGTTGCAAGCCGGTGGTGCTTGTTACTCTTGGAGGTTGCCACCTCCTAGACGGCTTGGTGGCTTGTGGCTCCGTCGAAGCTCGCAAGAAGATTGTGCGAGGCTCCGAAGAAGCTTTGTGAGGGGGATTGTGCTCACCCCGCGGGGATCGCGAAGAGCAACTCTAGTTGAGCGTGTCATTGAGCTACCACATTTTATGGTGGGTTCTTGCGGTGCCTTTTGAGAGGCTCGGTGTGTGACCGATTAGCCGTTGAACCACGAAGTGTTGGTCGACACAACGGGGACGTAGCTTGGTGGCAACCAAGTGAACCTCGGGAGAAAATCACTGTGTCAACATTGTCTACTCTTCTCGGTGGTTTGCCCTCGTGCAACACAAGCTTGTATTTACTTTCATATATACTTGTGCTTGTGTAGTTGCTCTCTTAACTAGGTTGCTTGTGTAGCTTGCTAGTTGTCTTCTTGCTTGTGTAGCTAGAAGCTTTCCCTTGCGTGACTAATTCGGTTTGTGTAATCTTGTTAGTCACATTACTTAGTTTGTGTAGCTAAGTAGTTTACGCTCTCTAATTTGGCTTGTGTAGCCTTGTTATTGAGCCTTACTAGTGAGCTTAGGCTTTGTGCATTTTGCTTACTAGAATTATGTAGGAGCTCCCTCTTGCTTGCAAAGTACTAGTGCATAGGTTTGTGTGACCTTGCTCTAGAATTCAATAGGAGAGCTCTTGCTAAGGAAAGCACCTTAGTTGTTTAATTAGGATCTTTGTGAGGTGCTTGTGAACTTAGTTAGAGGGGTGTAGTCTTGGCTAGACCGATTAGTTTAATTCCGCATTTGTTTTGGTTAGCCAACGCGTTTAAGTTTTAGAAAGGACTATTCACCCCCCTCTAGTCCGCCATCTCGACCCTACACAATGGGAGGGGTTTGGTGGATTTGTTAAAAGATATATAGATATTTATTTCTATATATCTCCATCTGAAACAAACAGGGCCTAATAATAACAAAACATATCACCTGGGCACCCACTTTGAACTCAAACCTTTAAACACTGCACGCAGCAACCGACATAGTCTGATTATTCTGAAACTTTCCTCAGATATATGCAGTTGACTCAGAAGAGAGAGTCTTAGAAGTTTGCTGGAAATGTAGCTAGATAGTAATAGTGGTAGGCTGCTCCTCCTGCAATCCAGCTCGGATATCTGTAACAGATAGATTTTGCACAGCATATGTTTCCTAGCAAAGGATATGCATATCTCCCTCACGCACATTTAGTTGCCATATACGTATGGTTCTGGGAAGCAACCGGTAGCTAGCACGTGAAGGATCTCGTATATACGAAGCTGCGGACGGCTGCTACAGAGCTATTAATAAATATACGTAACTCGATATATATACATGTACTTTTGTTGCTACATTTATATTAGTATATGTGTACAAATCGAGATGATGCTTAAATTAAAGTACATGTCGTAGTACCTGTAGGCGATACTAAAAATGGTGCAGATTGTATGTGTGTATATATAATCGTTGACATATATAGATGTCTCTTAACAAGTTATGCATATGTCGAATAAGCAGAGTACTACCTTCCCTAGACAAATGTTTTCAGACACAAAAACATCTACTAGAAAACATATAATATATGCATATAAATATAATAAGTATATAACCGTGCAATGATGAATGTAGTCGTACAGAAGTAATGAGGAAAGTTACTTGCACTAGTAGAGAACAGACCTTTGATCCTCGGCCAAAATGGGCTCTAGTCCCGGAATTTTTTGCCCCCGGGACTAGAAATACCTTTAGTCCCGGTTGGTGGCTCCAACCGGGACTAAAGGTCCCTGCCCAACGGCTACTGCGCCAGACAGAGGTGGCAGGGACCTTTAGTCCCGGTTGGAGCCACCAACCGGGACTAAAGGTATACTTTTACTCCCGGTTGGTGGCTCCAACCGGGAGTAAAGGTCTACTCCCGGGCCGTGGCTGCGCCCGGGGTTGGAAAATTACCTTTAGTCCCGGTTGGATCTATCAACCGGGACTAAATGTTCTCCCTTTATAAATCGGCCGTCTCCTCCTTCCTCCCCGAGCCCGAGCTCAGCACATTTTGAAGCTCACTGGTGTTCTTGCTTCCTCCCTCCCTCCATTATTGTTCCTCCATCCATTCTTCGATTCCTCCGTCGATTCTTCAGTTGTAAAGGTTACCAATCTCATACTCTCATTTTTTACCATTTTCTTATGCCATTTTATTCACTATATATATTTATGGTTCTTTATTGTGGTTTTTTTTTTTCATTTGTAAGCAATTTGAGCTCAAAATCACTTTAAGCTTGCATATTTACATGAAAGAAGGTTAAAAATATCATTGTTTAGAGATGTAGATAATTTTATAGTTTGTTAATTTTATTTGTTTATAAAAGAAGAAATTTATAGTGTATTAAAAAATGAGTATAGAGAGTAGATGGCAACTGCTTCCGGGTCCTCGGCCTCTCATGGGTTTCCAAAGCGACTTAGGTCGGGCCTTCCTCTCATTCCATGTGGCAAGTGTCGTGATGAGACGAAGATTGTGATGGAGTACCGAGTGAAGAAGGAGGGTCCCAACAAGGATCGTATCTTCTACAAGTGTCCGGATCGCAATGTGAGTTATTTTATCGTATTTAATGATTATGGTTAGTTTATACCTATTTTCATGATGGTTGTGATTAAAGTTCTAATTTTTTGTTTTAATTTCAGTGGGATGGCAGTGGACGATGTTCAGGCTTCTACTGGGAGGAAGAGTATGTTGAACTCGTGCAAAAATATCTTGCACAACAGGCAGATACGGCGGCTAATGAGGCAGTGATCCAGCCGAAGAAGCCCAAAGATGTTGCACAATCGGGGGATCTGTCTGTTTTAGTTGAGATTGGTCGCGAAATCCTTGTGCTCCTGAAATGTATTTTAGCTTTAGTTCTTTTAGTGGTAGTTGAGATTGTCTACATTGTAGCGATGCTTTCATAAATTTGTATCTTTTGTGGTGGCACGCATGTTGTATAAATAATTAATTATGATCTAGGTTTTAATATGGTATTTATGTCATGTAATGCAGATGAGCCGTCATTAGATGTATAATGCTGATCGCCGCTCACAAGAGTTCATTGACGGCGTGCATTCTTTATTACGTGCGGCCGAGACAAACAAACGCGACGGTTTCATGTGCTGCCCATGTGCCATATGTAAGAATACAGTGGAATATCCTTGCTCAAGGACTCTTCATTCACACTTGTTCAAGTCGGGTTTCATGCCAAACTATATTTGTTGGACAAAGCACGGAGAAACCGGTGTTGTAATGGAAGAAGATGAAGAAGAACAATGGGACGACAATGATATTATTCCTGATGGTGCGTGCCTCAATGATACTGCAATGGGAGAAGCTGAAGAAGAGGTAGCCGTAGAAGATGAGCCGGCTGATGATCTTTGTCAGGTCATTCGTGATGCACAAAGAGAATGTGAAAGTGAAAAGGAGAAGATCAAGTTCGAGCGGATGCTAGAAGATCACAAGAAATTGTTGTACCCAACTTGTGATGCAGGGCAGAAAAAGTTGGGAACCACACTAGAATTGCTGCAATGGAAGGCAAAGAATGGTGTATCTGACAAGGGATTTGGAGAGTTACTAAAAATCCAAAAAAAGATGCTTCCGAAGTACAATGAATTGCCCGCCACTACCTACGAAGCAAAACAAGTTATCTGTCCTATGGGGCTAGAAATTGAGAAGATACATGCATGTCCTAATGACTGCATCCTATACCATGGCAAAGAGTACGAGAAATTGGATGCATGCCCGGTATGCCATGCGTCGCGGTATAAGATCAGGCGAGATGACCCTGGTGATGTTGAGGGCGAACGTCCACGTAAGAAAATCCCTGCCAAGGTTATGTGGTATGCTCCTATAATACCACGCTTGAAACGTCTGTTCAGAAACAAAGAACATGCAAAATTGTTACGATGGCACAAAGAAGACCGTAAGGTAGACAATATGTTGAGACACCCTGCTGATGGGTCCCAGTGGAGAGCAATCGACAGAGAATTCCCGGAGTTTGCAAATGACGCAAGAAACTTAAGGTTTGCTTTAAGTACAGATGGTATCAATCCTTTTGGAGAGCAGAACAGTAGTCATAGCACTTGGCCTGTTACTCTAAGTATCTACAACATTCCTCCTTGGTTATGCATAAAGCGGAAGTTCATTATGATGCCTGTGCTCATCCAAGGCCCGAAGCAACCTGGCAATGACATCGATGTGTACCTGAGACCACTTATTGATGAACTTCTCATTTTGTAGAATAAAGAAGGTGTACGTGTGTGGGATGAGTACAAACAGGAACACTTTGATCTGCGAGCATTGTTGTTCGTAACAATCAATGATTGGCCTGCTCTAAGTAATCTTTCAGGACAGTCAAACAAGGGATATAATGCATGCACACACTGCTTCGGTGATATTAGAGGTGTATTCTTGAAAAAATGTCGAAAGGTCGTGTACCTTGGCCATCGTCGATTTCTTCCTGCAAATCACCCCGTAAGAAAGAAAGGTAAGCATTTTAAAGGGAAAGCAGACCACCTGACCAAGCCTCGCAACCGAACCGGTGAGGATGTACTCGATATGGTCAATGATGTGAAAGTCATCTTTGGAAAAGGACATGGAAGCCAACCTATTCCGAAAGACGCTAACGGTCACGCACCCATGTGGAAGAAAAAGTCCATATTTTGGGACCTACCCTATTGGCAAGTCCTGGAGGTCCGTAGCTCGATCGACGTGATGCACCTAACGAAGAATCTTTGTGTGAACCTGCTAGGCTTTATGGGTGTGTATGGAAAGCCTAAGGACACATTTGAAGCACGACAGGACCTACGTTGTTTGAGAGAAAGAGACAACCTGCATCCAGAGAAGACAGATGATGGACGCCATTACTTACGTCCTGCTAGCTACACTCTAAGCAAAGAGGAGAAGGAAATCATGTTTGAATGCTTAAACAACATCAAGGTACCATCTGGATTCTCCTCGAATATAAAGGGTATTATAAATGTGCCAGAGAAGAAATTCTGTAACTTAAAGTCCCATGACTGTCACGTTCTCATGACGCAATTACTTCCAGTTGCATTAAGAGGAATTCTACCTCCAAATGTACGTCTAGCCACCGTAAAGCTATGTGCATTCCTCAATGCAATTTCTCAGAAGGCAATTGATCCAAATGATCTAGCTAAACTACAGAATGATGTGGTTCAATGTCTCGTCAGCTTTGAGTTAGTGTTCCCTCCTTCCTTCTTTGATATTATGACACACCTCCTAGTTCACCTAGTCAAGGAGATTTTCACTCTCGGTCCTGTGTTCCTACACAACATGTTCCCCTTAGAGAGATTCATGGGAGTCCTGAAGAAATATGTTCACAACCGTGCTCGCCCAGAAGGAAGCATCGCCAAGGGCTATGGAACAGAAGAGGTCATTGAGTTCTGTGTTGACTTTATTCCCGACCTTGACTCGATTGGTGTTCCTGAATCGAGACATGAGGGGAGACTAAGCGGAAAGGGGACACTAGGGAGGAAAACATATATTGGTATGGATGATGATTATTTCAATAAAGCGCACTACACAGTTCTACAGAACTCCTCTTTGGTAGATCCGTATATTGAGACACACAAGGATCTCTTACGATCCGAGTTTCCAGGGAAGACTGAAGCTTGGATTACGCATAAGCACATGGAAACTTTCGGCGGTTGGTTGCGAAAAAAATGTCAAGGTGATGAGAGCATCCATGAGCAACTGTATTTATTGGCTATGCAACCATCATGGCATATCGTCACATACAAAGGGTACGAGATAAATGGGAACATATTCTACACAGTAGCCCAAGATAAAAGGAGTACCAACCAAACACAGTGGTGTCCGCATAGATGCCACAGACCCGAATGGGAATAAGCAGACATATTATGGACGCATAGATGAAATATGGGAACTAGAATATGCACCTACTTTGAAGATCCCATTGTTCAAGTGCCAATGGGTCAAGGTGACCGGAGGCGGGGTAACAGTAGACAACGAGTATGGAATGACAACAGTAGACCTTAGTAATATTGGGTACAAAGACGAACCATTCGTCCTTGCCAAGGATGTGAATCAGGTGTTCTATGTCAATGATATGTCTACCAAACCAAAAAGAGGGAAAAACGATAATGACTCAACCAAAGAGCCAAAGCGCCATATAGTTCTTTCAGGGAAAAGAGTCATCGTGGGAATTGAGGACAAGTCGGACATGTCAGAAGAATATGAAAAGGATGACCGAATTCCGCCCTTCAAAGTGAACAAAGACCCTAGCATCTTGGTAAATGATGAGGACACTCCATGGTTACGAAGCGATCATAACCAAGGGACATACGTAAAGAAGAAGTTCACTGCTGTGCCCACTTGATGATATAGTGATTTAATATAGTGTGTGTTTGAGATATTATGTAATAATTGTGAATTAAGATGTTTATTATGTCATGTTTCAAATTAAATCAATGTTTGATTTGGTTACTGAGTGATGAAATATTAAAATATTAACGTTAAAATGATGTGAAAACAAATTTCCTGTCCAAAACCAATAATTTTAATAATTTTAATTAAACAATACATTTTGCATTAACGAAATAATAAATATTAGTTACATTATGTTTTATAATTCTAACAAAAAATAAAAAAAAGTTAGGTTATCGATTTTTCCTATGTGCAATAAACAAAAATAAAATTCATATTTTTAACAAAATAATTTTATGCCTTTTATTTAATTTACTATGTATTTAATAAAAACTATTGCATTTCTATTGTATTTAACAAGACTATTCCTTAAAACAGGCGGGAAACGAAACTGCAGGCCACCTTTACTCCCGGGTGGGAAGCCCACCCGGGAGTAAAGGTGGGCTGCAGTTTCGTGGCCCGCCAAAAAAAAAGCCTTTACTCCCGGTGCGTGTTACCAACCGGGAGTAAAGGTATACCTT
The DNA here is from genome assembly GCA_038087645.1 of Saccharum hybrid cultivar R570. Lineage (NCBI taxonomy): Eukaryota > Viridiplantae > Streptophyta > Magnoliopsida > Poales > Poaceae > Saccharum > Saccharum hybrid cultivar. Next base: position 1,862,760 of record JAQSUU010000398.1, read on the forward strand.
TACTCCCGGTTGGTAACACGCACCGGGAGTAAAGGTACCTTTACTCCCGGTTGGTAATACGCACCGGGAGTAAAGGGTTTTTACTCCCGGTTGGTGGCTGGAACCGGGAGTAATTCTCCTCTGCTATATAACCTCCGGCGCCTGGCAGATCGATCCGCTCGTCTTCTTCCTCGTCGAACACCGCCGCCCTCTTCTCCTCGCACCGCGTCCGTTCGTCTTCCGTGACACCGGCGCCGCCGTCTTCTTCCTCGTGCGGCCTCCACCGCACGCGCCCGTGCCCCTCCTCCGCGCCCGTGTCTCTCCACCGCGCCCTCCTCCGCGCCCGAGGCCCTCCACCGCGCCCTCCACCGCGCCCTCCTCCGCGCCCGAGGCCCTCCACCGCGCCCTCCTCCGCGCCCGAGGCCCTCCACCGAGGAAATAGATCAATGTTTGTTAACGAAATTTTATCCAAATATATTCATGTAGGGTTTTTTTTGAAGGATTTGTTGTAGGATATATAATGGTCAAATATGAACTCAATTTTGATACCCAGTTTGTAAACTAAGCGTTTTTTAGTTTATCAAAAATATCACATGTTTCTTCATTTGTGAACTTTGAATATACAGATATAATATATTAATTTTGCTAAAGTAATATGAGCATTACATATTTTTTTCCGGGAAGACTATCTTCAAATTTTATATCATAGCATCAGAGATCGCCTGTAGAAGAAGAAAATAAATTCTTATCATTTCGGAAATAGTAATGGCTATATGAGCAATAAGACACATATACTTACATTTCATAATGACTTATACTTATATTATTAACATAGACTTTTCTCATATGATGAATGACTACATGGTTGACGTACTATATATTGGTTTTGTTTTTTGAAGCTAGATGGCCGACCCGAGAAATATGGATGAGGAGGAGTTGATGATGAATTTGATCAACACTGGCACTCAAGTTGCCGGCGATGATGGTGCTAAAAATAACGTGCAAGAGGATGTAGATGACGGGAGTCAGTACTTAGCTCTTGAACAAAATGAGCAACAACATATTGGCCAAGTATATATTTTTTATTATTAGCTATATATATATATTATCATATGTCTTATGTGTGCTCATGACATTAAAAATAATGTTTATGTTTTGTAGCCCTCTGGATCGACATCAACAACTACAACGAAGAGTAAAAATGTTCGAGGTCCCAAAAAGCCATTGGAGGGTCGCTTCATCATCTCGGAGTTCAATGTGGATACAGGAGAACCGGGGGGGCCGAATAAAATGAAATTTGTGCACCACTGTGGTTACCTTGTACGGGACCGGCTCCCGATTAGTACCCGTGAATGGAAGAAGAAGACCAATGCTCCTCATATCAGTTTTGTCTCCGATCGTGACAAGGCGTTAATTTGGAATGATGTCTTGGTACATTTCACGCTCCAAACAGATGATTATGATGATATAATAGATGGTGATGAATTGAAGGAGCGAGTTAGGGATTGGGCAATGAAGAAGATGGCCACCCAGTTTCAGACTTGGAAGAAACACCTATACACGACGTATGTCAAGAAGAACATAGCACCAGATTTTACTGTCCCAGGCCCGATCTCAAAGCAGAGGCCCTATTGGGATGAGTTTGTACAGTACAAGACTTCGAAAGAGGGTGTGAGTCGAGTGATAAAGAACCAACGTAATGCCCAACAGAAGACATACCACCATACCTTGGGATCAGGTGGCTACCCGACTGCCATTAAGAAGTGGAACAAAATGGAAGCAGACCTTCTTGCCAAGGGTATCAGACCAGAATCACTCGAGTGGGGAGAACGTGCAAAGAATTGGTTTTTGCTCATGGGGGAACACTAGACCAGGAGACAGGGAAGTGCGTTTATGGCGCAAGACTGCAAGAAGCAGCAGAAAGATTGTTTATGCTCAGAGAGCTACTGCTAGTGGTGCGTTCAGGCCCAACAGAGATAAGAATGAGCTGACATACGCCATCGGGACTATTGAACATGGTGGCCGAACTAGAGGCAAAGGAAGTGTCTCGTGGGAGCATGGATTCCCTCAGGACAGACCTTCCTACAGAAGTCGCCAGAGAAAGAAGGAAGAAGAGGCACAACGGCTCCAGAGGTTGGAGGAAGCGGTGCGTGAAGCACAGGAGCGGGAAAAAAACCTTGAAGCGAGAATGCAGGAGGAAATCAAAAGGCAAGTGCAAATAGCAGTGAGTGCAAGCAAGCAGGCATCAGAGCCAGGAATCAACATTAGCCAATCTGTTCAGTTGAAAAGCAGCTGCGCTTCCACGGAGATACCAAATCAAGGGGACACAGGACTGCACTTCCCTGTGGATGACGTCACTGAACCTTGTACAACGTGTGAGCTACACATTCCGAAGGAGAATTCCACAATCAAGGTGGCTATCGTCTTGTTAATCCTATCGACCGAACCAAGACACCAAGGATTCATGGGAATATAATCCAAGAAGGATATGCCACCATCTCGGTAGATAAAGCTGAAAAAGGTTTTAGTGATTTGCCTCTTGATATTCCTGGAGGTGATGGTGAGAAGACTCTAGGAGAAGCGGAGAAGACATTCATTCTATGGCGCAAGCGCTACATCATCATTCAGGGATGTCGGCTCCACCTCCTCCTGAACTACCTCACCATAGGTACGTGCGGATGAAAACACTACATCATTAATTTGTATTGGCTTAAATAATTAACAATCTGCTCATAATAATATGTCATTCCTTTTTGTGTAGCAGATCCTCCCCCAACCTAAATCCAATTGTTCAATCGCCAGATCATCATAGTGCTCTGTACGATGACATTATGTTGGAAGACAAGGCTGCATCCACACCCTCTACAAGGAGGTCTCCAACGCCGCAGCCGCCACCTCCAAGGAGGTCTCCAACGCCGCAGCCAACACCTCCAAGGAGGTCTCCAACGCCTCCCCCGCCCCCGCCTACCAAGAAGCCTAGCAAGAGGCCAGCCCCTCAAACGAAGAACCAGTCCCCGCCTGCAAAGAAAGCCACCGTGAAACCAAGGGCTATTCCCAAAATAATATCTGAAGAGAAGGAAGAAGGAACTGATGCATATAAAAAAGACATGTCTAGATTCTATGACAAACTTAAAATGAATCAAGAAGCAAGGAGAAACCCAGAGAAACCGTACTTCTTCGTAGCTCCGGATATTTTAAGAAAAAAGGTGACTTCTTACCAGCATCAACAGCGGGAATCTCGTAAGCCGTCCAAATCAACGTTATCAGACTATGACCGCACTCTCACCAAGTCAATTGAGGCGGCACAGAAAAAGAAGCGGGCAGGGAAAGGAGTTGCCCAACTCGGACAACAAGCGCACCAATCAATCCCCCCGCTAGTTGTTGGTAATGAATATGGTTCGAATTTAGGATTAATGCATCAGGCAAACATACCTCTGGATGTCGATTTGGATCACCTTGGTGAATTTCTTGATGAGACTGGTCTCGACCTTTACCAGATGTTTGGTGATGGAAACATTGAGAGTGCGGCGGAGGTTGATATTTGGAAGAAAAAATTTGTACTAGGCCAGAGTCTATACAACCCTCAAGCCTTATCTGATCTGGGGACGCAAATGTACCTGCTAAACAAGTGGTACATGCAGGCGTCTACCAGTGGAGACTTCTGCGTTGGTGTCAGAATTAGAGACGAACATTGGTTTCGTGGCGATGATGTTATGTATGTTGACTTTGCAGAATTTCATCAACTATGCCACCTGACCTCTCTGGACAAAGTTATCATTAGCTGCTATTGCCTGTAAGTAATAATTCTTTCGATCTATTATTAAACTCATCATATGTGTGTATATGCATATAAATTATCCTAACAAGTACTATATATATGCAGATTTTACAATGACAGAGCTCAGAAAGGAAGGATGCAATGAAATTGGTTTTTGTTGATCCCCATATAGTATTCAAAGACCCAATTACTCCAATGACTAATTAGAAGTCTGAGTCAGAGAGTAACCTCATGAACTTCTTAGTGAACCAACGCCACAAGAAGGATATACTCTTTCCCTATAACTTCAAGTGAGTGTTAATCATGTCGATCATAGCCTTAATGGCTCATATGTTGATTCTAGTTAATTAATGAGTGTTTATGCGTTATATCCTATAAACATATGCAGCAATCACTGGATATTGATGGACATCGATCTGGTGAAAAGTCACTTGATAATCTATGACTCGATGAGAAAACCACAACAAGACTACCAAGATATGATAGATATTATCCAGAGGTAATTTCGGGATCTCTAGCAACTATATATACACACAAACATGATGATTAACTATATCTGATGACGTGGCAAATTTTTTATTGGGCAGTGTTTGGAAAACCTTTATTGAGAAGCAACACATGGAAAAATGCAAAGCGCCACTGAATGTAATCCCATTGAAAGTAAGTCCCCTGAATCGCATCATCTTTATTAATTAAACATATAGCTTTCACCGGATCATCAGATTGGATGACAAATCTTTTTCTCGTAAAGTGGTGTCTGAGGCAGGAACAGGGGAACAACTACTGTGGTTACTATGTTTGCAAGTTTATCAAGGTGGTCTCCCAAAGAACTCCTACAGAGAGACTCAAAGTACGTTAAAAATACACTATATATTCATTTAATTATTATTATTGATTGTGTTACTATGTCTTTATATATATATATATGTACATATATTAATTTATTTTCCTTTAATTCAAACCTGTAGACTCGATGGTTGGAGGAAAAGGTCATACGACAAGACCAAATCAAAGCAATTCAAGAGTCTATAGCCGGATTTTTTAATGAGCAGGTCATCGATTCCAAGGGCGAGTTCTACTTCGACCCAACACTGCCATTGAAGCCAAGCTAGAGGATGAGAAGAAACTTGTTATGTCACAACAACTATAATGCAATCTTTTGTAATATATGCACATGAAAATAATATAATGTAAAATACACATATGCATGCATGCATGTAAATATATATATGATGCATGCATATATATATATATATTTCTATGCTTGAATTGTGTGATTTAATACGTTCATTGTGCTTGAACCGAAACATACTATATGCGCGTATAAATGTATAATTAGCAGCGTACAATACGACTTCGAAAACCTATTTTGAAAAGAAAACAAAAAATGAAAAGAAAAGAAAAAAAAACCTTTAGTCCCGGTTCGTATTACCAACCGGGGACTAAAGGTGCTGGCCATCGTGGCATGTCAGGAGGCACCTTTAGTCCCGGTTGGTGTTACCCACCGGGACTAAAGGTCCTCCTTTAGTCCCGGTTCCTCACCCGGGGACTAAAGGACCCCCCCTTTAGTCCCGGATGCTTGCTCCCGGGTGGGGAACCGGGACTAGAGGGGGTTCCCCACCGGGAGTAAAGCCCGTCTCTGTACTAGTGTTGATGCAACACTATTAAGATGGAATGTCCATGCTTGAGGCCACATGCCCACATGCCATATCCTCATCATGGATATAGGTTTTTTTAGCACCATAGTTTGATAGTACACAGTGTTTAGGACAAATGATGCATATATGATCCTCTCTTAATCGTGTAAAAATAATGTGATTGGTGCGAACTGAGCGTACGTAGCTTAGTTGGTTGGTTTCATGTCCTCGACAGGTTCAAGTGCTCAACTTGACGCATAAGCTCGTATTTTCCGGGATTTATTCTAGGATTGATTTAACGACATTGTTCTTGTAACGGTAGGTGACGGGCATGTATGAGCTAGTGTCTGCATCTTTACTGTGACGTGAAAAAAAAATAAGTTGGGGGTTACATGTTGAATATCTTGAAATTTAGGACAAGTTTTGAATTTAGGATAGAGAGTACTCACCTACTTTTCCCTCTAGGATTAATTTATACTAACAATAACACAAACAATATATTTATATCTGTATGCCAAATTACAGGATATTCCACATCAGGTTTTCCTCCTTAAATAATAACAAAATCCTACTGCCAGCTTGTATCATGTATATAGGTTATTCGCTTGTTCATTGAACTGATGAACCACACAGGCGGCACGAACATGAACTAGTACAGTGTATCTGCTATTATATATTCATTGGAGGTGTCTTTATATATAGTACCTGTATTACCCTTTCTGGTGTCTTTTCACTTACTACATTGTACTTATATAGGAGTATATATATTTTATCTGTGCTCAAGGACGATCTAGTGCATTGTATCTGCCCATCTGTTATGCTTGCTAGGCAGTTGTTTCGCAGCTGCAGCTCCATCTATTGGCGGCATGGATGCATTTCTTCTTCTTCAAACTCACTCAAATCTCATTGGACTGGTAGTGCATGTGCATCTGTCGATATGATTCTCTCCAGATGATCGCCGCCGAAGCGGTTAGAGATATACGTGCATAGATTGCAGTGCTCACTACTGGAGACCGGTTCTATGCCAAGTGCCAAATGCTTTGCCGAGTGTCTTTTATCGGACACTCGCAAAGAGGCTCTTTGCCGAGCGCCGCTCTCGACAAAGTAAGACACCGGGCTCTCGGCAAAGAAATGCACTCGGCAAAGAAAGTCTTTGCCGAGAGCCTAGCTCCCGGCAAAGATTAACACTCGGCAAAGACGACCTCACCAACGGTAAGCACCCAACGGTGAGCCTTTGCCGAGTGTCTGCTGTTAGGCACTCGGCAAAGTTTTTTTTTTAATTACTTTGCCGAGTGCCAGGAGTCAAAATCCTGGCACTCGGCAAAGAATTTATTTTTTTTTCTTTTTGCACCCAATTTTTTTTGCAGCCCTACTACAATATTAGGAGCTAGATTTTAAAATTTGGTACATTTTTTATGTTTTTTGCTGCATTTAGTTAATTTGTATCATTTACTTGAATTTTTTCGTAAAAAGCAAATTTGAACTGCAGGTGCATGGAATAATGAAATTTAGCCATTAAAAAAATGATATTCATTCTTTTGAGTGTATTATGAGGCGCTATCTAGGAACGCACCCGAAATTTCGAACATCGTGTTCACCGCCGACACCTCCTTAGCGCGTGTTCCTGTGGAGTTGGGAGTCTGTTCGACAGGGATTCGTTGCCAGCTCCTTATAGGAGTAATTAGGGGAGGGGGTGTCGACCGTCGAGCTAGGGAGATAGGCCGCACTGGCTTTGGAACTAGGGATAGAGAGGCTCCAATTAACAAGCCAGAGGATGGGGCTTGGGGATCTGATGTGTAGCAAGGGAGTGTGTTTGAGAAAGAGAGAGAGAGACTTGAGAGAGAGAGAGAGAGAGAGAGAGAGAGAGAGAGAGAGAGAGAGTTGTGTGGTAGCTGCTAGAGTTAGGGTTAGATATGTGGGTCGGGCTAGATTTTCACATATAGGGGTTAGATGTGGACCGACTCTATAAATGAAACATCATATTCTCCAGAAAGGATCTGCATTTTCAGCGATGACTATACAAATGTGCCACCTCTGTTAATGAAAGTAGGAGTCTCCAAAGTCAGTTTTATAGTAATATTATTAATTAAAGCTTAAGAAGAGACTAGCAATAACATCGTTGTGGCCTATTGGTCAGGTTTCTAGGAAGAACACGGTGAACAATGCATGACTAGAACAAGCAAAATTAGGATCGTTAAGACGAATACAAAACTATAGAACTTGATAACAATTTCTAAGGGATGTACAAATATATTAATAGTAGTAATTTTTCTCTCACTCCCTGACCCATGCGTGTAGTTCTATACATATGTAGTTCAAAATAACATTAGATTCAAGTAAAACTCTACATTTGTACTGCCTATTGTGATTTTATACATACTAAACACATAACATTATTAGGTGATAGAGAGGTAAGAATTCATTTGTCACAGATTATTGAAGAGGTACTGCTTCCCTAAACATGCACACTTGGAAATAATTTGTAATCATGCGTGATTCTCCAGCAGTGTACAACCTTTCGATGTATATCAAACACAGCAGAGAAAAAACAAAAAATGTATCCTTCTATATATCACACATTTGTTATGACAGCCTATAGCTGAAACACCAATACTAATGAAAATGAAAACATCTAAGCCAATGGCATAAATTGCAGGAATGACCTTTAACATGGCAATGCATAGGTGGACAATCTGAACCAACTGACAAATTGCAACCAAAGGTTATTGTGCTTCATTCGATTGATCGGTTCATCGTCATGGAATCTAGCACAAATCACCTACAAGATTACCACGTCTCAATTTGCTGCTAGCTAGGCATGTTATCTAAGCCTAGCTTGGAAGTCCTTTATTTTGGCCCAAGTTAGAGATTGAAGTAGAACAAATCAATTGATTAGCATGATAGGATTGAATTGAACCTAGCAGCAAAAATCTAGCAAAAGGGCATGCTGATGAGTAGTGATAAATGTGTATACCACTATACAAAGCATGAGTGCACGATACGTGTGTGTGCGCGCGCACGTGCGCATGTGTTTGTCCTTGTAATCGCGCACAATTGCAGAACAGAACATCTACTTGAGCGCACGTTAATTCATGCATGTGTCATTGATGGATGACACAGATGAATTGCTCGGTGAATTTTCCTCATTGATCTGACAGGGCGAGCAGCTCCTCCAAGTAATCCGCCCCAAGGTCCTCCAGCTCCAGCACGCAAGAAGCTGCCTGCGGCTTTTGTTTGGCATGGCCATGGCCATGGCTACTCGTCACTACCTTCGTCTGTTCCTTGCCATCTGCCTTCTTGTTCTTGGGCAAGCGCTTACGGATGCAGTGGCGCCGCTTCAGCGCCAGCACGGGCGAGTCCCCCGCGGCGCCGCCGCTGAGCCCCAGTCCGCGCAGCGACTCCTCCACGTGCTCGACGGGGAAGTTGAGCACCGCGGCGGGGCCGCGCATGGAGTAGGCGGCCTGGTCGTAGGCGAGCGCGGCGGCCTCGGGGGTGTCGAAGGTGCCGATCCACACGCGCTCGCCATTGCGAGTGGAGTCCCTGATCTCGGCCGCGAACTTGCCCCACGGCCGGTTGCGCACCCCGATCAGCGGTGCGTCGCCCGCCGACTCCTCCTGCAGGTACCCGCCGCAGCTGGGGCTCGATGCCTGGACGAAGGAGCCGGCGGCCGGTTGCACCGTTGCTGCCGGCAGGGAATATGCCGCTGGCGTGCTCGTCGTCGAAGCGCAGCTGGAGATGCCGCAGGCCGCTCCCATGAGAGCGCTGAACTGATCCATGTCGACCTGCTGGTCCGTACCATCCTCCTGATAGTTGTAGTATTCATCAACGCCGCCGCCACCGAAATGCAGCTGGTGTGGCTGTTGGTGGTAGTGGTGGGAGGGTGTGGCGCTGGCGCCCGACGACGACGCCGACGACGCCCACGTCGTCGTCGACGAGGAAGAAGGGTAGTGGTCACCACTGTACGCGATAGGATCGTCGTAGTACGCGGCCGAGGAGGGCTGGAAGAAGCCGGAAGACACCATAGTGCCGGAGTAGTAGGGGCTCTCGTCGTAGCCTTGTAGGCCGTAGTGGTGGCTATCACAATGCGCGTAGGTGGCGGAGACGGCGGTGCCGGCATCATGGCCATAGTAGTAGCTGCTGCTGAATTGGGGTTCCATGGATGGATGCACTTGATCACTCCACAATTTGTGGCAATCGATGCGTAGTAGAGCAATAGCTAGCTGGCTAGAGTAGTATGGTATGGTCCAAGCTAACGAACGAGCTAAAAGTAGCTAGCTAGGCTTGTGTTTACAATTAAGCTCTCGCTGTCTAGGTGCTTATATATACAATTCTCGTACCAATGACATGCTTTCAAAAGTAGCTAGCTCGATAGGACAAGTAACTAATGAGAGCCCTAATTTGATGGAATAGCTTAGTTTTGACTTTGTTCGATAGTCGAGGCCATCGACAAGATGCTACCTTGGCAGGGGGACAACCGCAGCTATACTACTCTCCACTTGTTATTGGTCTAATATTTCTTTCTACTAGCAGTGTAGTAGATGAGATATTTTCAGAAGAGGATTATTGCTCTCGTTACTAGCTAATTAACACATGTGTGGAGAGAGATATTGGATGGCTGCGTACGGAGCGAGCGGAGAAGCACCGCAGAATTGTCATGGATGCTTCCATTGCATGGCTACTGTACATGGGAAGGAACAAGGGGCCCCTGCAGGCATGTAGCTAGGGTAGGCTATCCTGCATATGGCAACAGATGCAGTTTATGGTATCAGATTCATCTGATCAACACATCATGCATGCGGAATAGTCAACACTTCCGTTCTCCTCAGTTCGTATCAAGCGGAAGTAACATTTGATAAGACTTACCGAATCCGTCTATCACTTAATTATATTGTTTGAACATTTTCTAATTTTACCGGTCTAAATTTACAGTTCTCATCGAAGACAAAACATAGTTTGCAGTCCAACCATCCACACTCATCATCGTCTTGCCACGCCGTGCCTTCTATGAAACTCACCTAGCTGTACCAAACTTAATATGTTTGTATCATATAGTAGCTAGGCCTAACTGCAATAAACTTGTGTCGTCCCAGGAGGACCGGTGAGTAAATTCAATCAAAAGATTTGCTGGTTCCAGATGATTAAATATAGTACAATCAAATTTGTGCTGTATTTTTTAAATAGCTAGTATACTCAAGTCACGTCTAGAGAAATTAAGATTGTGCATCACTAATGTCCTCTAGCTAAGAATGTTATTACTCATTCATCTATTGCTGCTCCATGGTGCATCTCCAAACAAGTGACCTGCTTTATGTACTCAACAAACCCCCAACACCTCCCACAACCGTCATGCCAAAGAATTTTTAATAGGCAAGGACTTCAATTCCGTTGGCACCAGTGGCAGATCTAGGATTTCAAACATGGGGGTACGGACCTAAGCGATGCAATTCACGATGCAATTCGCTAATGATATAATGATGATGACCGAATGATGATAAATAGTTAGATATATGAATTTAAGAATACAATTCATCAATATTCATACAAAGATAATCATTGTCAAGGTCTTGATAAGCATATTAGTTTTTTGGTGATTCAGAGTGGAAAAATAAATGTTTTGTGCTTTATTGAGTAGCCCACAAAAAAGCTAAATCACTATTCCTCGTAATGCCCTGACCGTTCTATGAAAATAAAATTAATTAAACAAGATTGAGATTCAAACTTCACAAAAAGAACTATAATATAATGATGATTTGGAAGGAAAAAAGAGTCAACTTTACATATTTATCTTTCATAACTCGTTTTATGATTTTTACCTTGTACTTGTGCTATGTGTGCATTGGTTTATTTTGGGCTTCTAGGCTTTAGAAGAAAGAGTGCTAGTATGCTACGTAACGTACAGGTTGTTTTTCCTCTTGGATGAGCATTATTTGAGCTTAAGATATTGTTATTTGATAAAGTGTTTAGATATATAATATTTTATAGATATACATACTTAAGTTTTTTACAAAAATTTTGGGGGTACAGCTGTACCCCCATGCACCTACACTACATCCGCCCCTGGTTGGCGCCCCTTGAAACCAGAGCAAAAGAATTAGCAACCCCACAGATCTCCACAACACAACTAGGGTGATGAACTTTGAACTCATATAGTATAATTAAACAATGGTTAATTTAATTTGCCCCCATCCAAATTAAACATTTTCGTTCTGAATGCAACTTAAACTCTTTTTTTTGACGGCAATGCAACTTAAACTCTTAATACTGCATATATACTTATGTTTGGTACAATCTATATCTTGTCATCTTTAGTAAAGGGGAAAGTAAATGATCACAAACTAAGGCCATGTTTGTTTTAGTAGTATTCTAAACCTTTGCTTTTAGATGATGATGGAGTGCCAAAAATGATGGTCCAAATAAAGCTGAAACAAACATGGTCCACCTAGATTCCAGGTGTGTTATGTTACATTGTTGGGTTGTTGTTTGTGGGCTTCCTTTAGGCAACTTGGATGAAAAGCTAGTATAGAGTTTTGGGTTGTTGGATTGTGGAATCAATGGGAGGGGTTTGGTGGATTTGTTAAAAGATATATATATATTTATTTCTATATATCTCCATCTGAAACAAACAGGGCCTAATAATAACAAAACATATCACCTGGGCACCCACTTTGAACTCAAACCTTTAAACACTGCACGCAGCAGCCGACATAGTCTGATTATTCTGAAACTTTCCTCAGATATATGCAGTTGACTCAGAAGAGAGAGTCTTAGAAGTTTGCTGGAAATGTAGCTAGATAGTAATAGTGGTAGGCTGCTCCTCCTGCAATCCAGCTCGGATATCTGTAACAGATAGATTTTGCACAACATATGTTTCCTAGCAAAGGATATGCATATCTCCCTCACGCACATTTAGTTGCCATATACGTATGGTTCTGGGAAGCAACCGGTAGCTAGCACGTGAAGGATCTCGTATATACGAAGCTGCGGACGGCTGCTACAGAGCTATTAATAAATATACGTAACTCGATATATATACATGTACTTTTGTTGCTACATTTATATTAGTATATGTGTACAAATCGAGATGATGCTTAAATTAAAGTACATGGTCGTAGTACCTGTAGGCGATACTAAAAATGGTGCAGATTGTGTGTGTGTATATATAATCGTTGACATATATAGATGTCTCTTAACAAGTTATGCATATGTCGAATAAGCAGAGTCACTACCGGAAAACAGATCTTTGCCGAGTGTTTTTTACTTTGCCGAGTGTAATTTTTCGGGCACTCGGCAAAGACCCTCTTTGCCGAGTGCCAAAACAAAAACACTCGGCGAAAAAAAACACTCGGCAAAGAGGGTCTTTGCCGAGTGTTTTTTTTGACACTCGGCAAAGAGGGCCTTTGCCGAGTGTTTTTTTTTGACACTCGGCAAAGACCCTCTTTGCCGAGTGTTTTTTTTACACTCGGCAAAGAGGGCCTTTGCCGAGTGTTTTTTTACACTCGGCAAAGACCCTCTTTGCCGAGTTTTTTTTTTACACTCGGCAAAGAGGGTCTTTGCTGAGTGTTTTTTTTTGCCACTCGGCAAAGAGGGTCTTTGCCGAGTGTTTTTTTATTACACTCGGCAAAGAAGATCTTAAAAGCATATTTTGAGGCCCTAAATGACTTCAAATTAAAAAGTGTTCAACTACAAAGTTGTATAACTTCTAAGATCTACAACTTTTCTATTGATAATTTCTTCATTTGACAAAGTGATATTAACGTTCTTTATAAAATCTACATCTCTTGTATATAGTCTCAGGAAAACTAGAAGACGGATCTCTAAGTTTTGTAAACAATGTTAGTATCGCTTTGTTGAATGAAGAAATGACAAAAATAAAAGTTGTAGATCTTGAGAAGTTATACAACTTTATAGTTGAACACTTTTTAATCTGAATTAATTTTGCTAGTGAAAAGTACGTCTGAATTTCAAAAAAATTAAAATTTGAATTTTTCAAATTTCCTCGGATGGAGAAACGGCCAAAACGAAAGTTGTAGATCTCGAAAAGTTATTAAACTATGTAGTAGAAAACTTTTTGATTTAAAATCATCTTGTCAACGAAAAGTACGTTTGAATTTCTTAAATTTAAAATTCAAATTTTTGTAAACGATCTCGGATGGAGAAACAATCAAAATGAAAGTTGTAGATCTCGAAATGTTATGAAACTATGTAGTAGACAACTTTTTGATTTAAAATCATCTTGTCAACGAAAAGTACGTTTGAATTTCTTAAATTTAAAATTCAAATTTTTGTAAATGACCTCGGATGGAGAAACAATCTAAATGAAAGTTGTAGATCTCGAAAAGTTATGAAACTTTGTAGTACACAACTTTTTGATTTGAATTCGTTTAGAGCCTCAAATAAGCAATTTACACTCGATTTAGTATAATATGTATAGAACGAGAATGAGATACAGACACAAGTGACAGTGTGGTGCAGTGGTAGAGAGGGTTACGCATGAGGGAGAGGTCACGGGTTCTGGTTCGAATCCCGTCGGCCGCGTTAGCCGTGCCTTGCCGAAAAAATACCGCGAAAAATGCGTGTTTGAAGAGACCGGTGGGCGCTAGCCGGTGGTGTCCTCCTCCGATTAAAATTTTTTTTTCCTGTTTTTTTGGATTTTTTTCGACTCGCGACTTTGCCGAGTGCTCAGTCTTTGCCGAGTGTTTTTTCAGCACTCGGCAAAGTCTTTGTCGAGTGCCCGATAAAAAACACTCGGCAAAGAGCCTTTGCCGACGTAAATTTTGCCGTGTGTTCTTTGCCGAGTGTGGCACTCGGCAAAGCCTTTGCCGAGTGCAAAAAGGTCTTTGCCGAGTGCCACAGGCACTCGGCAAAGCACTGGATTCCAGTAGTGAGTACTACCTTCCCTAGACAAATGTTTTCAGACACAAAAACATCTACTAGAAAACATATAATATATGCATATAAATATAATAAGTATATAACCGTGCAATGATGAATGTAGTCGTACAGAAGTAATAAGGGGGAAAGTTACTTGATGCAACACTATTAAGATGGAATGTCCATGCTTGAGGCCACATGCCCACATGCCATATCCTCATCATGGATATAGGTTTTTTTAGCACCATAGTTTGATAGTACACAGTGTTTAGGACAAATGATGCATACATGATCCTCTCTTAATCGTGTAAAAATAATGTGATTGGTGCGAACTGAGCATACGTAGCTTATTAGTTGGTTGGTTTCATGTCCTCGACAGGATCAAGTGCTCAACTTGACGCATAAGCTCGCATTTTCCGGGATTTATTCTAGGATTGATTTAACGACATTGTTCTTGTAACGGTAGGTGACGGGCATGTATGAGCTAGTGTCTGCATCTTTACTGTGACTTGAAAAAAATAAGTTGGGGGTTACATGTTGAATATCTTGAAATTTAGGACAAGTTTTGAATTTAGGATAGAGAGTACACCTACTTTTCCCTCTAGGATTAATTTATACTAACAATAACACAAACAATATATTTATATCTGTATGCCAAATTACAGGATATTCCACATCAGGTTTTCCTCCTTAAATAATAACAAAATCCTACTTCCAGCTTGTATCATGTATATAGGTTATTCGCTTGTTCATTGAACTGATGAACCACACAGGCGGCACGAACATGAACTAGTACAGTGTATCTGCTATTATATATTCATTGGAGGTGTCTTTATATATAGTACATGTATTACCCTTTCTGGTGTCTTTTCACTTACTACATTGTACTTATATAGGAGTATATATATTTTATCTGTGCTCAAGGACGATCTAGTGCATTGTATCTGCCCATCTGTTATGCTTGCTAGGCAGTTGTTTCGCAGCTGCAGCTCCATCTATTGGTGGCATGGATGCATTTCTTCTTCTTCAAACTCACTCAAATCTCATTGGACTGTTAGTGCATGTGCATCTGTCGATATGATTCTCTCCAGATGATCGCCGCTGAAGCGGTTAGAGATATACGTGCATAGATTGCAGTGCTGCTGGCTTCCTATTTGGTTCCAGGAATACACACATATGAAGCTGCTTTCAACGGCCTCATCTCTATATTTCAACTGTACGTAATCTGCCGTAAGTTTAAATTTAATCTGCATCTCGCGTGTGCGCTTGCATGTGAACAACCTAGCTTGCCAAAGAAAGATTCCCCCAGGTGATCATGCCGACTGCTTGTATTATATTCCATTAGTAAATTCATCGAGCTGCTTGTTTCTTTAGTTAGGCGATGACTGATGACCTTTTGGATCTGGATCGGTTAATAACTGTTTTATTTCAACAGCTGACAACTATGCTGGACCATTGAGATGGATGCTCATCACATCAATGATTCTCAAATAACTGAGGTTTTGGATACATATACAAATATCTCTGCCATGCGATTTCCCAATCACTATCTTTCATATTTCAATGTTGTATGTACTAGTATTTGCCCAAAAATGTGAAAAAAACATATAGTAAAAAAAGGTATTTCTCACAACAACATTTATTATATTTATGTCCTTGTGACTAATAGTGCAAACTGTTTTATCAAGCCAATGGGTCTATATACAGAGGTTTGATTATTCCACGCTCTGTGAGATATCATATATTTGCTTACAGAAGATGTAGTATGTAATTCACCCTTCATCTAGATCCAGCAAATTAGTTGCTAGTTGGGAAAACCTGGCTCATAGCTATTACCTGGCTAGGCCATTAGTTAGGCTTTGTTTGGGTCCCCTAGCTAATAGTTAGCTATATTTAGTTATGGCCGGGGGATCCACCCAATTAATTTTTACTCCATCCGTTTCCAAAATAATGAAATTCTAGGCCTGAGACTTGTCAAACTTTCTCAAGTTTGGCCTATATATTTTTGTAGTAAAAAATATCAACATTTATGTCTTTAAATATATTTACTATGAAAATATTTTTCATAATCAATCTAATGATCCTTTGTTTGATATAAAAATTGTCAGTATTTATTCATACAGAGGTGATTGAAGTTAAAACTGGATGACTCCTCAGAAAGCAAAATTTACATTCTTCTTGGGACAGATGGAGTATTAGCTTAGTAGATCACTTTGAGCTATTAGTTGGGCAACCTTTGGGTGAGCTGGGCTTTGCTCAGTTGATTGGATTTGTTGCTATGGAACCTTCTCACTTGGCTTCAAGTCCTCGGCTTGGCATGATAGTTTGTATTTTCTTGGTTTCACTCAATGATTTAATGACATCATTATTTTGGTGAAAGATGATATGCCCGTCGATAACGAGACGTCAATTGTGACCTTCACCACAAGAGATAGAGCGCCTTACTGCCCCTATGATTCGTTTTTAACCAGTACTAGTGGTAGTGAGTGTTGTTAAGTAATATATATGTGTGATATGTAATAATTTACAATAATCCAAAGAGTCATTTGAATCTGGCGTTGGTCAAGTCTGCGTATAGATATTGATGTCTCTCCGAACCTGTCGACTGTCGTGGTGGCTGCAGGCTAGCTATAGCTTCATTCGATCTTCTTGGTGGCTGCAGGCTACTTCATTCGATCTACTTGGCCCTTGTTTAGTTCCCTCAGTTCTCCCCCAAATTTCAGTATACAAAAAGAAGATTTTCCGTCACATCAAAATATCGGTAAATGCATGGAGTACTAA
Source organism: Saccharum hybrid cultivar R570 (assembly GCA_038087645.1). Lineage (NCBI taxonomy): Eukaryota > Viridiplantae > Streptophyta > Magnoliopsida > Poales > Poaceae > Saccharum > Saccharum hybrid cultivar. The sequence continues at coordinate 1,879,806 of JAQSUU010000398.1, forward strand.
ATTTTGATGAAATCAAAAACTAATTGCACAGTTTTGTTGTACTTTGCGAGACGAACATTTTAAGCCTAGTTAATCAAAATTTGGATAATTTTTACCAAATACAAACGAAATTCTACAGGAATTCTGATACAGTGTTTTCCTCCCCTATTCTGTGCCTAAAGAGGCCTTGGTACTTTCGATCGGTTTTCGGTTCAACTGCTACGAGAGTCTACTGCTGCTGCGTGCTGCACAACATAATTAAGGCAGGATGATATGATCCATGTTGTATGGCAATTTATTTAACTATTTACTATTTTTGGCACAGCTAAAGTTTGGATGCAGGACTAAAGTTTAGTTGATGTCACATCGGGTGTTTGATGCAGGGACTAAAGTTTAGTTGGTGTCACATCGGATGTTATATAGGGTGTCGCATGGAGTGTTGGGATACTAATAAAAAAACAAATTATAGATTCCGTCAGTAAACCGCGAGACAAATTTATTACGACTAATTAATCCGTCATTAGCATATGTTTACTGTAGCACCACATTGTCAAATCATGGGCTAATTAGGCTTAAAAAATTCGTCTTGCAAATTAATCTCAATCTGTGTATTTAGTTTCATAAATAATCTATATTTAATACTCCATGCATGTGTCTAAACATTCGATGTGATAGGAACTAAAATTTAGGGGGTGTTTGGTTTGAGGTGTTAAAGTTTAACAAATACTGTAGCACTTTCGTCTTATTTGACAAAAAGTTTCTAATTTTGGACTAATTAGGCTTAATAGATTCGTCTCGTAAATTACTCCTAATCTGTACCGATATACATGCAATTAGTCTATATTTAGTACTCCATGCATTTGAGGAAACATTAATGTGATGGGAGTTAAACTTTAACAAAGGCACCGTTTGGATGTCAAATTTTTTGGCAAAACGCTACTGTAGCATTTTCGTTGTTATTTGGCAAATATTGTCCAATCATGGTCAAATTAGGCTTAAAAGATTCGTCTCGTCCATTTCGTCTAAACTGTATAATTAGTTTTATTTTTTATCTATATTTAATGCTTCATACATGTGTCTAAAGATTCGATGTGACGGGAAATCTGGAAAATTTTGCAAAATTTATTGGAACTAAACAGCCCCAAAATGAAACCAAACAGGCCCTTAGTTAGGTGAACCGAACAACCCATCTTGTCTGTATGGATAAACGCACAGAGATGGCAGGCTCATTGTCGGAGTGTTGCCGGCGTGTTGGGGTTTCGGCTGCTGATGTTGGGTTTGGACGACTGCGGCTGCGGTTACTTTCCCTTTACTGGAACTGGAGACAACACGTACGATTATGCATGCTCGCCGGAGGAACTGAGGAAGTACCTGTTCTTTTTGTTTTTTCAAGTTGCTCCAACACAAAAAAATGAAATATATATAGTACCTCTGCACAAACTAACACTCCATTAATTCCCTTCTGCGCAGAGGAAAATTGAAGCTACCTAGCAACTGACTGATTCAGAAGCTAGGATTTTCGTAGATGAAGAGAAGACAATACAGGCGCAGTATTTTTGGTATTGCGAAGGACCAAGCATAAATTATCTGGGTTTGACTTTGACAATGGTCAGCTAAGAGGCAAGCCACCGAGATCTTTTTTCAGTCTCGCTCAAACAAGTGGATTGTTGTAAAAAAATTGTGAACATTATTATTATTTCCTGTAAAAAAAGAGGAAAAGCTCGTTTTTTCTACGAGTCAAAACAACCCTAAATTTAGCTAAATAATATAATATAAAAAGATTAATATTAACGATGCACAATAAGTATCACAAGATTAATTTTAAAATCTATTTTCGAAATAAATCCATTTGTTGATATAAGTGTTGATACTATAATTATTTTTGAAAAACCTAGTTAAATTTAGGATGTTTGGCTCCTCAATAAGTGAGATTTCTATTGTTTTTGAGACGAAGGGAGTAGAGCACCTACTATAGTCCTAGTCCATCTCAACCATGCACGTGCTCCTGCACATGGACAAAGGGACAGAGATGGCCGGCTCATTTGTTGGGGTTCAGCTGCTCATGTTGTCTATATACCCTCCCGTAGACAACACCGTTACGAGATTCTCCAAAATTACTTTTGCTTTTGACGGCCGAAGCTTTTGGAAACAATTGATTAGTAGTGAGAAAATCAAAGTGCTCAACCTTTTCTTTATTAGGAGAGCGCAAGCCAACAAAAGTCAAATCAGCGAGATTTTATTTTATTTTATTTTGAAAATTTTAAACTAAAACATTGGGTTTTCACAACTCTGAATCTTCTAATGTAAAGAATAGATTCATGGTTTCCTTGCTTAACCGATGTTAAATTAGACAATTTTATCTCATTGATTCCGTTATAAAAATGTAATGGAAACTTTTCTTCCAATTGTGTCCAAAAACCAATAAAGCAAGATGGTCAAGAGAAAACAATGAAAAAAGCAGTACCAATAAGAGATAATAAAAAGTTATGAATTCTTATGTGTGAATGTAGCAACATGGAGCTCGGTTGCAACCCTCTAAACTGGCCTTATCGGTTTCAATCGCTGAAGGGCCAATTTTGCGTTGGCTGGCTGATGCATAACTTATTTGACTCTCAAAATGGTTAGATGGAGTCCCATATTAAGGTTTGCTACCAACCAGGATCCGCTCGTAAACACATCACGAGAGAAAATAGGAATTTGAGGCTTCTTTTCCTCCTTGTCAAAATTGGCCATAAATTTGCTAATTGTCATGTAGGTAGGTTTAAATGTCAAGGTAGACCAAATGGTTGATTTGACTAGCTATTAGTCTAAAACACCAACGAATGCCTCCTCAGAGAGACGCATAGTGGGAGTGTCCTAAGATCGGTAAGAGCAAATCTCGTTGAGAGACGTGTTGGACAGAAAGAGGCTAGATAAGCTAGGGTTTGAAAAAGGTAAAAAATAAGGTAAATGTTTGATTGATGGGATAGATCCACTCACTACAAGAATTATGTTGATCCGTGATAGTTTTTTGTGACTGATTTTTTTTCTAGACCAAATGGTTGATTTGACTAGCTATTAGTCTAAAACACCAACGAATGCCTCCTCAGAGAGACGCATAGTGGGAGCATCCTAAGATCGGTAAGAGCAAATCTTGTTGAGAGACATGTTGGACAGCAAGAGGCTAGATAAGCTAGGGTTTGAAAAAGGTAAAAAATAAGGTAAATGTTTGATCGATTGGATAGATCCACTCACTACAAGAATTGTGTTGATCCGTGATAGTTTTTTTGTGACTGATTTTTTTCCGTCACAGATTAGCAGAACCAGACATGAGTTCTCTTGAAGCCCAACCTTGGGCCCAGATTGTGTGACAACATTTATTTACCGCCACTGTTGATATCTAAAATTCATCACAGTGCTCTTTGCCACATTTGATGCCACCATGGCATGCTGACGTGGCCATGGAGCCATTTGTTGGTTTTCTCGGTGATCAAAAAATTATGCGCCAATGGAGAATCGAACTTGTGACCTCTTGATTCCAATACCGCACACAAGACCACTACAATATTGTGCTCTAATGTGTTAGAATCTAGTTTAGTTCTATTCTACTCATAATATTATTTACATCGAATTGTTAAACAAAGCCAGATGAAAAATGACTAAAAAAAGTTATAGATCTCGATGAGTTCTACAACTTTGTTGTTGACGATGTTTTCATTTGAAATTAGTTACTATCCCAAAATTCTTTTTAAAGTTCTCATATTCTAAAATTTAAATTTTGAATTACTCAAACGAACTCGGACGGAGAAATGACCAAAACAAAAGTTGTAGATCTCGACAAGTCCTACAACTTTTTGAGTTCTAGTTTTTCATTTGAAATCATTTAGCATCCTAAAATTTTGTTTGAAGTTCTCATGTTTTAAATTTATATTTCAAATTGTCTAAGCAATGTCGGATGGAGAAACGATCAAAACAAAAGTTGTAGATCTCCATGAGTTCTATAACTTTGATGTTGATGACTTTTCCATTTGAAATCATTTACTCCCGGAAAATTCTATTTAAAGTTGTTAAATTTTTAAATTAAAATTTTTAAATTGTTCAGACTAACTCATGTGGAGAAAGGGCCAAAACAAAAGTTGTAGATCTCGGTGAGTTCAACAAATTTGTAGTTGACTATTTTTTCATTTGAGATAATTTACTACACCAAAATTCCTTTCGAATTTCTTATATTTTGAACTTCAAACGTTAAATTACTCAAAAAAAAAGTCAGATGGAGAAATGACCAAAATAGAAGTTGTAGGTCTTAATGAGTTCTACAACTTTTATGTTCATGACTTTTTAAGTTGAAATCATATACTCTCTCAATATGTTGTTTCAAATTACCATTTTTTGAATTCAAATTTTGATTTTTTTCGAACAAAGTCACATGAAAAGATGACCAAAATAACTTAATAGAGCATGATTTTTGAAAATTTTAGAAAAAATCATCACATTTGAAGTTAGTACGTGGGAGAAAGGTTAGTTACAAGTTTAAGCCAGAGATTAAAAAGAGAAATCCCACTTGTTCTTGAAATCACACCTGTTCTACAAAAACATGTGTGATTTCTCTTTTTAATCTCAGGCTAAAACTTGTAACTGGTCTTTCTCTCTCGTACTAACATCAAATGTGATGATTTTTTACCTAAAATTTTCTAAAATCATGCTCTATCAATTTAATGTGTTCTTACAGCTATTATTTTGGTCATCTTTTCATGTGACTTTGTTTGAACAATTGAACATTTGTATTTAAAAAAATAACAACTTCAAACAATATTTTGAGTAAGTAAATGATTTCAGCTGAAAAATTCATAAAAATAAAAGTTGTAGAACTCATCAAGATCTACAACTTTTATGTTGGTCATTTCTTCATCAGACAAATTGCTATTATATATTGAGACAAATGGACATGTCAATTTGTGAATAATGTATACTACCACTTTGCCATATGGAGAAATGACCAAAATAAAAGTTGTAGATTTCGATGGGTTCTATAACTTTGTTGTTGATGACTTTTTAGCTGAAACCATTTAGTATTTGAAAATGTTGTTTGAAGTTGTCATACTTTGAAATTCAAATTCAAACATGTTCAAACAAAATCATATGGAAAAATGACCAAAACAAAAGTGGTACATCTTGATGCATTATACAACTTTGTTGTTGATAATTTTTCCATTTGAAATCATTTACTACCCGAAAAATCTATTTGAATTTCTCATATTTTGAAATTCAAATTTTATATAGTTCAATCAAACTTGGATCGAGAAATGACAAAAACAAAAGTGGTAGATCTCGATGAGTTGTATAACTTTTTTAACAACTTTTCACATGAGTTCATTTAGTATCCTAAAATTCAATTCGAAGTTCTTATATTTTGAAATTAATTTTTTTAATTTGTTGGACTTTTCAGGCTCCGAACCTAGGTTTGGGCCTCACTTCCGCTTCTGGGCTGCTGAAACCCGCAGGCCTATTAAAGCTGTGGATGATCAGAGCCGTTGATCTGAGATAGATGGCTAAGATCTGGTCGACTGAAAACGAACTCTTATAAAACCCGGCCAAACCTTAATGCTCTCGCTCTCTTGGCTCCCTCTCCTCTTCCTCTGTGCCAACCCGACGCAGGCCACCCCAACGCCTGCCGCCTCTCCCCACCCACGCCAGCGGCGCCGGCCAAAGCGCCTCTCCCTCCCCCGCGCAGGCTAGCCCCCATGTTCCTCCCCCACACCTTACCCTCCCAGGTGCATGCCGTGGCCGCTCCCAACCATGGAGATGGGTAGCACTGGCCCAGGCCTATGCAGGAGATCCTCCGCTCAGGGAAAATTTTATCGGCGATAAAATTTCGATAAACCCGATAATCCTATTTATCGCTGAGGTCCGATAAGATTTATTTATCGCCGAGATTCCAATTTTCACTAGTCCACCTACATAAAAATATGATACTCTATTATATCAATACTATTATGTGTTAGTTCTTGATGTTGAATGCTTTACAGACAACTTATATAATTTTCTAGTGAAATTAGGTATTATTTTGTTTTATTTTTGACTGAGAAATTTTCCGATAAATCCGATAAACCCGTTTATCGGTGACCTCCGGTATTTTTTTTTGCTACCGATAAATTGAACCTGGCCTCCGCTTAGACTCACCCCTCGAGTAGATCCAGCTCCTTGTACGCTTCTCCCTCTCCGTCTTCTCGTTCGTCTTACTCCGCCCCACCTCCTGCCTCGATATGTTCGTAGCATGCGCTAGCGAGACGCGCATCACTGGCTTTATGGCTCACGGTCGCGGCTTCAAGGTTCGAGCGCACATCGTGCAGGGCCGGACTGGGGCATGGAGTGGAGAGTGCGCCGCGTGTGGCCGCGCCAGGGCGGGCTTCGAGCGCGCCGGCGGTGGGGGGCTGTGCGGCCCACCCGCACATTCCTGCCTAGCGTCCGATTGTCAATTGGATTTTCACACCTATGCGACCAAACCAGGTATTCTATTTTGGAAGGTAGCAACACCAATGTTGAATGGTTGCGGCAAAAACGGAGAGTAGAAGTCTTTTTTTTTTATCATCGGAGACTAGAAGTCAATCGGGGTTGCTCGTGCACATTTGTCCTTTTTGAAAAAAAAAACTTAAGACGGTTCTTATTAAACATCCATGAAGCGCATTTGTCCTCTTTTGAGATTAAGACGATTCATATAAAACCATCCATGAATTCATGTGCCCATGCACAAGCATCTTGTGACTATGCTTTTTTCGGTAATGCTTCAGTAACGGCGTCTGTCCGTCCGAACGTCTTCTCCAATAAAAAAATTGGACTCCGGTTCACCCGTCACGGCCTTATCCACCGCGCCCGACTCTACCGCGCTCGTCTTCTGCACCCGACTCCACCACACTCGACTTCCTCGCCTCCATCCGCGCTTCATGGTCATCGTCCTCCATACTCGGCGGCTCCAGCGCCCGGTTCGCCGCCGGCCTGGCTGGCGCGACCTCCCATCAGCTAGATCGGGAGGTCTGCTGCTGCCGGTGGCCCTCCTCTGCCCCGGCCGGCGCGAGCTCCCATCTCCCCCCGTAGCCATCGTCGTCCTCCTGCCCGTGTACTCGTCTTCCTTGCCTCCGCTCGTGCTTCATGGCTGCCGTCCTCCATATCCTCGGCAGCTCCGGCGTTCGGTCCACCGCTGGCTTGCCCAACATGACCTCCCATCGGCCATCGTCCACCATCCTCGGCCGCCGGCTGGCTGGAACCAGCTGTTCGCTCGCTCTGCGCTGCGTTGTATGGAAGAAGGGTGAAAAACGTCATGTTGCAAGCCTATGTTTCAAGTGTTTCAGATGTTTCATAGGTATGTTGCAAGTGTTTCATGTGGATATTGCAAAAGTAGATTGGGATGTTGCATATGTTGCAAGCTTTTGTTCCCAATGTGTCAACAGTATTTCAGAGGTACATTGCAAGTGTGTTTATTTGAATGTTGTATATATTTCACACATATGTTGCAAGTGTTTTATCTGGATGTTGCGTATATTTTTGTAATGGTTTCAAGTATTTTTCAGGTGTTTTTGGAAGTGCAAGTGTTTCATCTGCATTTAGATGTATGTTGTAAGTGTTGCATCTAAATGTTTCAAAAGTAAATCAGGTGTTGCATCTCTCTCCTCGTCTTCTGCTGTCTCGCCTTAGTATCTCCTCCTCCTCCTGGCACTAGCTAGGCATTCACTGCCTCCTCCCCGTCTTCTTGATACTGGTGACGTTCGAGGTAACGCAGCCTCGCGTGAGAACGCAAAACAGAGCGGGAAAAGAAGTGCAGGCACGAGTGCCCGGATGCCCCGTCGGCGTTCGGACATATCCAGGCGCTATCAAGCCTTTTTTTTTTAGAAACAGCCCTCCTTCAATTTATTCAACGCCAATTATATTACCCGGTGGCTATGGCTGACGAGGCCATGTTTAATCATCGAAGATTGTCGGTGGGCTGCTGGCCTAACCTTGAAGGCTTGCCAGACTTCCGGGCGAGAATCGTGTTGCGGAAGAGAGCACAGCCCAAGAAGAGGGCCGAGGACTGTGTTGCCGTTCAAGGTGTTCGCTCAGACGAGAAGGCAGACAGACGCCGGTGCATCTGAAGATGTAAGAGCTGCAGTGATTACTCTGAAACGATACTCTAAAGCAGTATGAATATAGAGTAAAAACTGCTACACTAGATACTCTAAAACGATACTCTATCCTTTCTCTCACTTTATATTTAGAGTGATATAGTGCTTACTTTATACTATATAGTGGCGGGTCCCACTAGCTAAACAAAGGAAAAAATACTATAACTCACAAACCAAAAATCTAAATTAAATTTCGATTGCACCATTAAATTTGTCTTAATAAATTCTTCAAAACTAGATCACACATAGATATATTTAGATAAAGTGACAAGTGGGTCCCACAGTGGATAGAGTGGATAGAGGATGATATAGAGGATGGATGAGTGCGGAAGAATTGAGTATAGAGGAGAGAATCTCGTTGACTAGGACATATAGAGGATGAATATAGAGGCCATGAGTGCGGATAGTCTAACAGACGGCGGTGCACGCAGGGTGGACCGGCACCTGCGACCCGCACACCACTTGAAAGGTCCGTCCATTGTGGCAGAGCATGAAAGACCTTCCTCCCTGCTTTCTTTAATCGCCTTTGCGCACACACATATATACTTAAAAATCTTTGCTTCTTGGAATCTGACCCCGAATCGACCTCTTGTGGTTGTAGGCGCACACGATTGCAGCGTGGCAGCTGAACTAAAGCAAGAGAGGTTGAGGTCAGTGATTGATACCCATATTTAGGTCAAAGTACAATATGGTTTGTTGTAAAAAAAAGTACAGTATGGTTCAGTGTCGAAAACAGAGCTACTCATCCAATGAGAGAGACAGTAGCCCATCATGGAGAGATATACTTAGGGTTCGTTTCGTAGGGATCCAGATTCTTGTAGAAACATTTTGAATTCAAATTCTCTCGAGAGACGTTTCAGAAGATGAATCAAAATCACTTTATGAAACCATTTGGCTGGAAGACCGGATTCAGATTCATACGAACCGAATCACATTTCTGTTGCGAATCACCTGCTGAAAGTACTGTTTGGTGCTGATTCTTGTTATTCGCATGAGAAACATAAACGACGGGGCCTTAGGGCGTGTTTGGTAGGGATCCAGATTGTTATAGAAACATTTCAGATTTTGATTTGGATTCACTCAAGAAGCGTTTCAGGTGATGAATTGGAATCACTTCATAAAACCGTTCGGCTGTTAGACTGGATTCTGATTCTTAAATAAACACCTTTTTAAAAATCATATAAATAAAAATATGCTTCAAAAAATTCCAAAATTTTTGTGGGCAAATAACGACTTCAATACAACCATTTTTAACTTGTTACACTAAAAAAAGATCCAAGAAAAGAAAATAATCATCATTAGAAAGGAGATACCTGAATCAGAATCACTAGAAACCAGCATATTGCATTTTCATTAGAAAGGAGACTACATCTAATAATTCTTTAATTTCCGGGTATTCTTTTTCCGTATGATTACTCAATACATGCAGCTCGAGAAGAAAACAAGGTTGGACTTTACAAATATAGTAATAAGGGTAATCTCAATCTGGAAACTATATTTCCAATTGATGGGTTCTTCAAAAATAACTTTTTATCCAATCACATGTCTTATCTCTCATCTTTCTATCTTCTTTCACGTGTAGACATAGTTTATAAGAAACCATTTTCTTCTGTCTCTTTCCTTAATTCTAATGGCACATCATTGTTTTGCTTAACTGATGCCTTATCTAATGGCCATAGAAACTCTCCTAGCTTCTAAGTCGGGACTGCCCTAAGAGCATCACCACTAGATTTAACATCCCCTTTTCCTAAAATGTTCGTATAGGAGATTGAGAAAATTATATTAAAGAAAATAGTGGAGCTGTGCTACAGCAGAATGAGGAAGTCATACCCCCTATACATATGGTCCCCACGTGTTAACGACTTCGTCATAAACTCTTCTCTCTCCTCCTCCCATCTCATCGCGCAATGGGTCTTCCCGTCGGATGAGAGTCAAACATAAGGATATGCTAAGTCCTCGAGAGAAAGGCCCCCGATCGAAAGATCCCTCGACCGATCCATCCGGGATCGCTCGTGGGCTGGGAGGCTATACCCATTGGGTACGCTCGTGTGCACCCTCCGGACAGAGTTGGGCAGAGCCCGAGCACGCCCACGACTCGGGGCTCGGGTGCTCGCCAATGCCCCGGGCTCCCAAATGACGGCAGCCCGAGCCTCACTCCAGCCTAGTTCCAACCCGAGCTAGCACTCGGACCAGCAACCAACGTCCCGAGTGTCAGCCAACCCGCTGAGCACCCAAGGCCCTGGTAGGTATGGGGGTCCCATGGTGCCAACTCATTTAATGGGCACGACGCGGTGCCATCCGCTCCCTCGATAGGGCCACACAGATGGTGTGACACAAGAAGACAAACGGCTTCACCGGCTCCAGGGGTGCAGGGCTCCTGGGCCCACTTGTCATCCTCCCAAGCTGGGGCGCCTTCACCACCAAGGAAGCCTTGAGAAGGCTCACATGGTGGAGGCTGAACCGCAGCAGACAGACCCTGATGGTCAAATGTCAGGGGGCCTCAGCGACCTCAGGCGGTGCCCACGGCTCCTCCGACTCCACGACAACGCCAAGGTCCATCCACGCCAAAGCAGCGCCCTCCTAGACCCTAGCACACAAAGACCATAGACCAAAGCCCTCAAACCACCTTGTACCCGACCTTCCTCAGGATATAAGGGGAAGGTCAGCTCCCATAGAGAGGGGGCTAGACCAGCAGAGTTCTGTCGAACACTAAGCAAATCGAGGGAACAAGAGTGTTCCTCCCTTGAGAACCTAGCAAGAGAGAGGGCCAATTTTGTTACTCGTTGGGTAGAAACCTCGCCGCCGATGGGCCGTAGGATAGCACCGAGCGATCTCCTACCAAATTCTCATTGTCCTTCGTTGTGACCTCCCAATTTGGGTGCTCTCGAATACGAAGAACTCCTCACTGCAGGACGTAGGGCCTCGATAGTCCAAACCAGGATACATCATCGTGTCTCTCTCGTGTTCTTGAGTGCTCGAGCCACCGAAGACCCACACTTCTGACATATGATGAACAACGATGCTTGCCGCGGTTAAGAACCCACTTCCCTGCCCTTTGCACTGCTGGGAGGCATATATGGTTCTCGTTTCCCCACCGTGCAGCGGCCTCCTACTCCACTGCCTCAGCGACGGCAGCGGCGACGTCCCCATCCTTGCTGACAGATAGAAGGGCAAAGCAGCGGTGTCCCGCGTGGGGTTCATCCATGGAGGCGCCCTGCCTCGAGTTTCCTGCAATTCATCCAGGGTTGTGGGGTGTCCTAGATCTATGAGCTTGGGAAGATGGCCAGATCGATTCTGACCATTGTGAACTCGGGGAAGCTGGCCAACGTCTAGTCTCGATGGCATCCCACCATTAGCGAACTAGAGCCAGTGGTGGGTGATGTACAGACACTAGTACAGAAGTGATTTTTACATGTGCCTTCTATTTTTCAAAGGACGGTCTATATAGCAAACCGTCTTATGAGAACTGCCCCTGAAACTTGATTCCTAGGACAAACAGTTGTAAATCTGCCCCTTCAAAATCACTTTCTTTTACAGTCGATGACATAGTAATGGTTTTGAGAACCGGCACTGAAGATCGCTTTTGACTGTGGGCAAAATTCATTTTTGTACTAGCGAGAGAGGAGGTGGGCTGACGCGAGCGGATAGAGCAGGTGCGGGAAGAAGACAACCAAGAGAAAGAGAAAGGAGACCCGGGGCTATCCCCTTTGTTTGAGGGATTGAGGAGAGAATATAGGAGATTGAGAAAAAAATTAGGGAAAGGGGATCTACTGAAGGATGATTTCTGACCTTAATCCCTTATATGACAGGTTTGAGGGAAAGGGTATTTTCTCAACTTAGTGGAAATGCTTCAAGGACTGTCCCAATGAATGACTACGATGGTTTCTATGGCATTAATTGGGGGCCAAGTAAAAAAAAGTGGTGATGCAACATTGGAGTTAAGGATGAGATAGAAAGAAATTACTTTGTATATATAGTAAGAAACTATACAAGGGAACTAAGATATAAATTGAGATAGATAGATGAGTAGAAAAATAAGACACTGCATTGGCGAAAAATATTTTGTAGAAACTATTGGAAATATAATTTTTAAATGTAGTATCTACATGATTTGACAAATACAAAATCATTCCATAGTTTTTTAGGTAATACTGCAGTAAATTATCCTTAAAATTTTGCAAACAAACATATCACCTAACCCTAGGCCTTGTTTAGATTGGGGGTAAAAAATTTTCATCGCACTGTAGCATTTTCGTTTGTATTTGACAATTATTGTCCAATCATAGTCTAATTAGGCTCAAAAGATTCGTCTTCTAAATTACAGACAAAATGTGTAATTAATTATTTATTTTATCTATATTTAACGCTTCATGCATATATGTAAATATTCGACGTGATGAAGAGAGAGTGAAAAAAACTTAGAATCTAAACAAGGCCCTAGTTAAGCACCGAAGTAGTAATTCCTACCATACCACAACCACAAGTAGTAATAAAATACTAAATGGGCAGGGACATTAGCTGTGCACATGCATGACGTAGGGCGGCTGTATACGACAAACCAACAGGACGTCATAACCGTCTCCATCAATCTAGTTCTCTACAGGAGTTATTGATAACAAAAGACTGTTTGTTTTTGCTGTTATTTATAAAGATTTTTTTTACGGATCGTGTTATTTATAAAGTTAGCTGGCAAATAGAACTACAGGAGGCTAAAGAGGAGTGCAGGTTGAAGAACCGGAGGTGCAACAGCCAACTACAAGATGCAACTTATACTTAATTATGGTCATTTATTTAGGTTTTTAACACTCGCTGCGATGTTTTTTTTTATCTCCAATCTTTTCTCTTATTATATCTGCTACATACATCATAAGATACTATCATTTTGTAGCATGTACCTTATTTGCATAATATACGATGGGTAAGCTTTTGCTAGATTCGCGGAGAGAGTTCGTGATTCCCGATGAACAATTAATGTACAGCTAGCATGCTGCTAACGGATTACTTACACAGAACAGCAAATAAAGTTGAGGAGCATTTTTCATGACAACAATATTATAAAATATAGTAGTATGTTTGTTATTCTTCTGGCTTAGTGTCACTCCCTTAATTCTTTTTTTAAGGCATGGTGCATTTTAACATTCAAACTTAGTATAGTGTATCTTGGAGATTTTAAGATAGATTAAGAGAGAATGCAAAAGATGTGTATACCTTACTTTATTTGATAATCAATTTAATTTCCGCATGTAGATGTCATATGCTTGATTAGAAGGGATTACTTGGCAAATGCAAAAGTAATACCTACACCGAATTTTTGTGCCTATTTAAAGCAAATTTACCCTTCTATCACCCAAAATCCTTGTGTTTAGGTGTAAGTTTTGAATGCTTCTATACACTATATTCAAAGATAAGAAGGACGGTTATCAATTAACAATTATTAGCCGTACAAGATATAAACTTTTCTAAAAAAGTAATACCATTGGTTTTGTATGTATTTGAATGTATATCGTTATGTTTATGATTTTGTTGTTAGAAACATTGTATTATAAGAGGATTATTGTACAAAGTATAAGATTGGACTGAGCCATGTAAAATCATGCCTTATATTATGAATTGGAGAGAGTACTAGGTCGATGCTACTACAACAACTATGAAGAACCAGCTAAGTTTTACAAACTTCTTTAGTATTTTTTATAGTTTGAACACCAGAAAGAAACCTAAGAAATGAGAAGCTAGTATGCGAAATATATCGGATTACTCTTTAAAATTTCAATGACAAAGTTACCATGAGCTAAAAGTTAATATAAAAAGAAACAAAAATTCATAACATTCTGTGTCCATGTCGTCTTATCAATATTCATGGGTGTCCCAGATGATTATTTCTGTTTTCTATTTTTTAATTAAAAAAGATCTATGTTATCTGAACATGTAGTTTCAAATGAATTCTTTTATATTGTCGCAAAAAATGAATTCTTTTATATTTTTGGCCATCTCTAGTTATCTTGACACTCAAATGAAATAACTTTCAAGCTAAAAATTATGCTACTTGGTTTCACTTGATTTTCGCACCCATGATTTTTACTTTTAAACCTAGCCTAATCGTCATCATAACGAAGTATAGCAAGCTATTATGGATGCTGAGAAGATATAGGAAATACACTGATATCCAAGTTTAATAATGTTTGAAGATTGCAAACGTTTTGGTATGAGATCTATTGAAGATGAATAAGAACGTACTATCCCTCCATCCAAAATAAATAACCTCATAGAATCATCCTAATAAGTCAAATTATCCTATACATACGTCGTTAGCTGATCCTGGGGAGTGGAGGTGGACATATATGGTATATGTACGTCTTTAAGTGAAGAATAGAGGCCGAGAGGTGGAGTCACCACACGGGGACCTTCTCGACATCAGGTGTGCTAGAGATATGATGCTCATCCAATAGGATTGACCACAATAGGCATAAGAACATGACTACCTTCAAACCCCTATCACTGCCGCAAACCGAACCAGCAGAAGGAAAGTGACAGTGACGTGGCTTCCCTGTCACTGCCGGAGATATAAAACATCACTATCACTGCTGGTTTACCGAAACCGGCAATGATATAAAACATCACTATCACTGCCGGTTCAAGCCATCAGCTGGCAGTGACAGAGTTCTTCACTGCTCGTTTTTAAAGACCACAATCATTTTTGAATTTTCAAGTGAAGAACCGGCAATGAAGGTTTATCACTGCCGGTTTCAAAGCAACCTGCAGTGATGGGCTGACATTGAAGGTCTGTCCTGTAGTACTGATGGATGTACCAAAACTTTCATTGCTAGCTGAATATGTTGCGATACCTGAATGATGATGTATCATGCCTTCTGACACTGCATTCTTTGAGTTCATGGTTGCTTTCTATTCTGACCTAACTAGAGATTTAAATAAACTTGGTTGCACTACTGGAGCTGGCGGCTTTGCCGAGGGCTCCAGGCTCTCGGCAAAGCCTCTCAGACCCTCGGCAAAGGCTTTGCCGAGAGCAGCTCTCGGCAAAGCTGCCTCGGCAAAAACCCGATCGGCAAAGCCTTCTTTGCCGAGAGCCGTTTATCGAGCTCTCGGCAAAGGCTTTGCCGAGAGCCAACGCGGCCCTCGGCAAAGAAAAGGCGCCGTTAACGGGCCCGCTTTCTTTGCCGAGAGCCCATTTGGCTGGCTCTCGGCAAAGAATTTTCTTTTTTTTTTGAAAAAAATTCTTTGCCGAGAGCCAGTCTGGGCAGGCTCTTGGCAAACATTTTTCTTTTTTTTTAAATGTTTGCCGAGAGCCGGCTCTCGGCAAAGAATTTTCTTTTTTTTTTTAAAAAAATATTTGCCGAGGGCCAGTCTGGCCAGGCTCTCGGTAAAGCCTGTCCTTTGCCGAGTGCAACGGTCATTGCCCTCGGCAAAGCTGGGAATGACCGTTGCACTCGGCAAAGGTAGCCTTTGCCGAGAGGAACCCTCGGCAAAGTGAGAAATTTTGGTTTTTTCTTTTGATTTTCCACTTCATTACACATATAAATCACATTATCACATATAAACACATTCATCACATATAAATCACATTCATCACGTATAAACACATATATCACATATACATATCACATTCATCACATATATGTCACGTTCACATACACCACGCATATAGCACATTTATCACAATATTTGAACTAAACGAAAGTTAACCATTACAAGTTTTCATCGAAACATAACAAGTTTTCATTCTAAAGTTCACAATCTACTAGAGACGACACTTTAAACACAGTCATGGCCAACCTTGCCCTGGCCACCCTGGAGAAGCAGTCCCGCCTTGACCCCCGGGCGTGTTCCATCCATACGCTTGCGGGTTGTTCGAACCCACCGACGGAGGCTACAAAAATTAGATGTCAATGTCAGACAAGCAAATGCAGAAACAAAACACTGAGGAATCGATACTCACAGGAGTAGCATCCGTGTTCTAAGACGGCGGTGGAGGAGCCATGAGCGTCGTAGGCACCTGCATGCCCTGGGAGGCCATGAACGTGATGAGATCTTGCATCTGCTTAGCTTGGGCCTCCAACCGGGCCTCCATCTGGGACCGCATCTGGGCCTCGGCAAGCTTGCGCTCCTCCCTTTCTCTTTCTAGGCGGGCCTGTGATAATACAAAGGGAATGTTAGAACAATGCAAACATTTAAACATCAATGTACGACGAGTAAAACAAAAATAACCTCGAGCTCGGCGACCCGCGACTGCGAAGGCGACGGGCGTGGGCGTATGGGGACGCTCCCGCTCGTGGTCTGTGCTCGGAGCTGGGACAGAGTGGGAGTGGAGGACGAGTCGATGACGCCGTCGCCAAGCCAATACCGCCCGTGCTTCTTCCCTCCTCCGACCCTCATCACGAGGCTTCCGTCCAGGTCCTCGCTGGCCGGATCAAAGTCGGCCCCATGGACCGCCCTTGCTGCCTCTGTGTAGTCAGTGAGGCGGGTGTGGACGCTGGAGTTGGAGTATACCTCGGGGGGGGGGGGGGGGGGGTCGTCGGGGTTGTAGGAGGTCTCCGGTGCGGTGGCCTTACCCTTGTGGGACATGGCGTATGCCATGAACGTGCTGCAAGGCTGGCCACCGTGTGACGCCGTCTGCGAGGAAGACAACAAGATGATTAGTAATTAGGCAACATTTGAGCGTTACAATACATAAAGTGTTTCACGTACCCAAGCTTGTGCGTACTCGGCTAGGTTGCGGTTGCCCTGGTGGTGTGGTACACCTGGCATCTGCAGACGCGCCTCCCGGGCCTCGGCGTGCTGGGCGGTCCACTCTTCAGAGAGCCACCGGTCCACGATCATCTCCCAGCACTCGGGAAATGACTGGCACCATTGGGGGACCATCTGCACATCATCAAGTATTTCACATATAAGCGTCAGATGAAATGAGCATAGCTTAATCTCAAAAGGAATCACTTACCTGAATGTACTGCGCCTGGCTCAGCGTCATGCCTCTCGCCTCGACCTTCGAGACCCTCCGTCCTTCGACCGTGGCGTTGTAGTTGACGATGGCCTGAAGTCTCGCCTCGTAGATGATGTCGGTGACGAGCTTCCTACAGGACCTTGTACTCACCACCTCCGCCTCGACCTCCTTCCCCTGCTCACACCTATAGAAGTCCTGCATACAGATGCAATATAAACTCTAAGAAATTCAAGAAAAGTACGATGAATGCGATGTTGTGTGACGAAGACTTACCCACAGCTCCGCTCTGACCCTCGCCGCCTTGTTTGGGTAGTTCGGGTCTGGGGCGACGGTGTAGTGGTCAAATGTGTAGGCCAGCTCTCTCTTTCTGGCATACTGTACTATGCCGGAGTAGTGCTCGCGGCACAGGAGACCCAGGATGCCATTGGGTTTGTGGCCGAACATTACGAGCCTCTCTACTTTTGTCATGATGAATGCGATCAAAGTGGACCCATGCTTCACCATCGGCGGGATGTACCATCTTCTTAGGATTGTATCGTGTGCCCTGTTTGTGCCATCTCATCTGTTTCACGGATTCCTCGGTCATGTAGAGACATTGGATCCTCGGTGTGAACGGCAGGTAACGCAGGACTTTCATGGGGATAGAAAGTTGTCTCTTCAGGCCTTCACCATCGTCTACCTCCATGTATCTCGACGCTTTACACTTCGGACAGTAACCTGCATCCTTGAGATCTTTTCTGAAGAGGACGCACCCATTTGGACATGCATGTATCTGCTCATACGGCATCTTCAGTGCATGAAGCAGTTTCTGTGACTCGTACAGGCTCTTTGGCAATATGTGGCTGTCCGGAAGCATGCTACCAAATAGGGCCAACATACCATCGAACGCTTCTCGACTCAGGTTGAACTGGGACTTGAACCCCATCACACGGCCAATGGCATCCAGTTGAGAAACCGTTGTCCGATCATGAAGGGGTTTCTGTGCTGAAGACATCATGTCGTAGAACGCCTTTGCGGTCTTCTCCATCTCCTCCTCCGTACGTCCTGCAGTGTACTGTGCTTGTTGGAAGTCATCTAACAGGTCTGCTACCCCAGCATCAGCATCAAAGTCCTGCAGACGTGGTCGCACCGCCTCCTCTCTCAAATGATGTACTTCACCATGGTAGATCCATCGGGTGTAGTCCGGCGTGAATCCATGGTTCAGAAGATGTTTACCTATGTTCTCCTTGTCTTGCCTTCGCCGGTTCCCACATCTGCTGCATGGGCACAATACTTTCATCTCTCCTCGCCGAGCCGGGCCAAATGCATGGTTCAAGAAAGTATCTGTCTTGTGCAACCATTCATCACTGAAATCACTCTTGCTTCTGTGGCCCGTGTACATCCACTGACGGTCATCCATCCTACTGTCATCCATCCGAGTACTTACATCTACATCCAAGTACTTACATCCTATTGTCAGCTAATAGGTGAGGATAGGTCCTAATCCCACCCGTGGATGCGTAGACGAGGCTAGTTCCCATTGTCTACCCCAACCTAAGACAGAATTTCGGCAGCACCTCCCTGCTGTTCTCCCGATACACGTCCCTGTAGGGAGAGTGTGTATCCGGAGAACAACAGGGAGGTGATGCCGAAACTCCGTCTCGAATCAGGGCAGACCATGGGAGCTAGCCTCATCTACGCATCCGCGGGCTGTCCAAGTAACATGGACAATCCGAAACAGATACAGTTATCGACATGCAGAGATCTGCATACCTCCAACCGTATCTCTTTCGGATGGGAGACGCCTAACTGGGTTCATGACCTACAACCCTTATCTGGGAGGAGAGGTTATTTATACCTAGGGTGGTGGCGGAGTCAGGCTAGTGGCGCAGTGACAAGTCGGTGCAGTGGCGAGGTGAAGCGGTGCAGGCAGACCCACAGTGGACGATCCTGCAACTACATATAATTATACTCGCTGCTGTTTTTATTTTGAGTTTGCATGTCATTGTCAGCAAATTGTATGTGCCTACAAGTTCTGACTTCTGACGATTTGCTAAATTCATTTGGCTGTGACAAAGCAATGTTGGTCATGAATTCTGGCGACTTCTGACAAAGCAAATTTCATGGTTGCAAGACTGGCACCTTGCATAGTAATGAATTCAGCCAAACTAAAACAAGCATGATCCTTTTGAGTCAGAAATGGTGGATCAGATATTCTAAAGGCTCACCGTTAACTAACATCTAACTACTTAAACAGCATCAGGACTATACATTAACCATAAGGCCATTGCAGTCTGAAAACTTGGAAGGAGTTAGGGATATGCACTACTCTTTTCTTCTTTTCGAGGTGCAAGGAGCCAAGGACATGGGCACATGCCAGTTTGCCCACACAAGATGGCTGGCTGGTGCTGCTAAGCATAGGACGCAATATTTGGTTTCAGTTGAATAAAAAATGCTATGTGCTTCCAAGTCATGAAGGTGGCATCTAGGACCAACATTATTGGACGTCTTGGTGCATTCATTTTCTTGCTGAGGCAACGCATAAAAAGATGTAAAATAATGATCAAGGAGAATTCCTTGTTGGCGTGCTGGAGTGTTCTTTGTTTTGAGTTATTCTAGATAGATTTAATCAGGGTTCAGGGATTTGCTCAAAGTGTCTATGCATCAACTCAGCCGCATAGCGAATTGATGGTTGGGCCCTGGATGATCAAGACTAGGCAACTGAGAAGCTGTTCAATTACATCACAAAGGGAACCCATCCGCCAATGATCACAGCTGTTCCGGTAAAACACCATTTTGCTACTCTGAAGTTTACTACTCCTGTATTTTCGGTGCTTAGCAAGACCTTTGTGAATCCCAATTGCATCTAACGATAAGAACCGACTCCCCACCATTTGCATCCACAATCTGCCATTGGATATAGGAACAGACGTTATGCAGGGAAGGGTATACCTTTGCCGGTGAGCGGACGGTGACGGCTGTGGGGACGACGCGAGGTCCGCGGCGAGCTCCTCCTCCCTCCTCCACCGGATCTTGGACGGCCGGGGCGAGCTCCTCCTCCCCCTCTTCTTCCACCTCCTATTCTCCTTCTTCTCCACCTACTCCCCCTCTCGGCCTCCTCTCCAACCGGTCGGACGGGCGGTGAAGCGGCGACGCAGGGCCGGCTGCACAGCCGCGGCGTGGCCGGGCGGGGGACGGCCAGGGGCGGGGGCGCGCTCGGGTGTGGCCGGGGGAGCGAGCGTGCGGGGGCGTGGCCGGGCGGGGGAGCGGACGTGCGGGGGTGCGGTGGCGCCGGCGCGGGGGCAGGGGCGGGGGCGCGGCCGGGCGGTGGCGGGTCGGGTGAGGGGCGTCCGGTCGGGTGAGGGCAGAGGGGCGCGTGTGTGAGGGGTGAGAGGGGCGGGTTTTTTTAAATATATCAACCCCTTTGCCGAGAGCTAGATCAGACGGCTCTCGGCAAAGAGTTTTTCTTTTTTTTTGATTTTCTTTGCCGAGAGCCCCAGCCCTGGCTCTCGGCAAAGAGGTTCTTTTTTTTTATTTGCCGGCGTTCTTTGCCGAGAGCTAGGTCAGTCGGCTCTCAGCAAAGAGTTTTTATTTTTTTGATTTTCTTTGCCGAGAGCCCCAAGCCCAGGCTCTCGGCAAAAATCCTCTTTGCCGAGAGCTTTAGGAGGCTCTCAGCAAAATATATATTTTTTTTTGATTTTTGCTCCTAATTTTTTCCTGCAGCCTTGATATAGTACTAGGTGGCCATATTTGAAATTTGGTGTATTTTCCATGCATCTTGCTATATTTCGCGTATTTTCTTTATTTTCTTTATTTTTCCCGCAAGACGCACATTTTGAACTGCAGGTGCATGAAATAATGAATCTTAGCGATTCAAAAATGATATTCATGCTTCCGAGGGTATTTCGACGCCGTATCTCGGGACAAACGCGGAAACTCGACCATCTCGTGCACGCGACATGACGACCAAGTTGCGTGAGATTTGATTTAAAAATATATAAAATGTGAATGGAGTCGGAAAATCATAAAAATAGACGGGAGGCCTTGACATCGCATGTAGAAGCTATAAAAAAATTTGAACATGTTTGAAGCAAGTTGTGACACAAGATGGTTGAAACCCTGAGATCTCCGCATGCGATATCTTGTTATCACATGTGGAGATCTAAAGGTTTCAACCATCTTGCGGCACAACTTGCTTCAAACATTTTCAAAAATTTTTTATAGCTTCTACGTGCGATGTCAAGGTCTGCCGTCCATTTTCATGATTTTCCGACTCCATTCACGTTTTATATATTTTTAAATCAAATCTCATGCAACTTGGTCGCCATGTCGCGTGCACGAGATGGTCGAGTTTCCGCATTTGTCCCTAGATACGGCGTCGAAATACCCTCGGAAGAATGAATATACTTTTTTGAATCGCTGAGATTCATTATTTCATGCACCTGCAGTACAAATGTGCGTCTTGCGGAAAAAATCAAGAAAATGAAAAAAAATACATGAAATATAGCAAGAGGGATGGAAAATACACCAAATTTCAAATTTTGGCTTATAGTACTGTAGCAAGGCTGCACAAAAAATTTGGGACCAAAAATCCAAAAAAAATTTTGCCGAGAGCCTTGGCTGAGGCTCTCGGCAAAGAAAATATTTTGCCGAGAGCCTAACAGTAGGCTCTCGGCAAAGATGACGGCATAAGGGTGCCGTTTGTGGGGGTTGAGGCTTTGCCGAGATTTTTTGTTTACCGAGAGTCGAGCTCTCGGCAAAGTTTGGCTTTGCCGAGAGCCAATATTTGCCGAGCGTCGAGCTCTCGGCAAAACTTGGATTTGCCGAGAGCCAATCTTTGCCGAGCGCCCGATATTTGGCGCTCGGGAAAGCATATGACGCTCGACAAAGATACTGTTTCCGGTAGTGTTGCTATATTTCTTGATTTTTCTTTACAAATTTTCAGGCAACAATCTTACACAATCAACTAGTTTAATTAAAACGACAACTCATACAAACAACTCAAAATTATTTTCTATAGCCAAACAATTATAAAATTACATATTGCCTGAATAACAACAACAAAAAAATCAAGTAGGAGATGAAGTGATATAAACTAACAAAGAAACTAATTAGGACATAGGTGATATACAGATGCAGTCAAGTAAGCAGGACGCGATTAATCGAAGAAACAATAAATTGATGCTTTAATTAGTATCAATCGAAAAAAAATGTTGGTGAATATATGATGTCTACGTGCTCGTAATCCTTGTGATTGCAATAAACAACGTACAACGACAGCACGATGATCCATGCATGCATCAGAAGATCGTACCATGATTGCTCACTGGAATTCTTCATTGCATTGATCAGACTGGGCGAGCAGCTCCTCCAAGTAGTCAGGCCCGAGGTCCTCGAGCTCCAGCACGCCAGCCGTCGCCGCCGTCTGTTCATCCCTAGCTTCAGCTGAACCATGGCAGCCTTCCATGCCGGCTGTCGTCGCCCTCTTCTTGTTTTTGCGCAACCGCTTGCGGATGCAGTGGCGCCGCTTGAGGGCCAGCACGGGCGAGTCCCCGGCGCCGCCGCCGCTGAGCCCCAGGTCGCGCAGTGACTCCTCCACTTGCTCGACGGGGAAGTTGAGCACCGCGGCGGGGCCGCGCATGGAGTAGGCGGCTTGGTCGTAGGCGAGCGCGGCGGCCCTGGGGCTGTCAAAGGTGCCGATCCACACGCGTACGCCGTTGCGCGTGGAGTCCCGGATCTCCGCCGCGTACTTTCCCCAAGGCCGCTTCCGCACCCCGATCAGCGCCGGCGCCTCATGGGCGTTCTCCTTCTGCCTGAGCCTGAGGCCACAACCGCTCGATCCGCTGACGGCGGTGTTGGGTTGCATCATTGCCAGCAATGCATGTGCAGGGGTCATTACCTCGCCGGGCTGATGCGGCAAGCAGACCGCTGCTGGTGTGTAGTAGGTCGTTGAGGCTGAGGAGCTGCTGCTGCTGCTGCTGTACTTCTTGGAGATGCAGGCGGCTCCCATGGCCATGGGGGCACTGAACTGGTGCATGTCGTCCACCGCGCCGGCGCCCATGCCATGCTGCTGACGGCTGCTGAATTCGTCGGTGCAGCCGCCGAAATGAAGCTGCTGCTGCAACTGGTGGCGGTGGGTGTTGGCGGTCCCCGTCCCCGACGGCGAGGACCAGGATGCGGAGGATTCGTGGCGGTAAGCGGCGGCGCCGTATGTGTCCACTGGATCGGAGGATAGCTGGAAAGCAGCGTCGTCGGCGATAGTGTTTGAGTAGTTGGTGTCGACGACTCGGCCGGCTACATGGTATGCTGCTGCCGGTGCAGGAAGGTCACAGTAGAGGCCATCATCCTGTTCAGGTAGCCGCCGGTCATGTGCATAGGGGGCATTGGGGATGGTGTAGCTTTGGTAGTAGCTGCTGAAATTAGGTTCCATATGGATGGCGCTCACTCTGCAAACTTTCGGGTATCGATGTGTGGACTGCGGTACATCATCCAACTTAATGATAGAGATTAGAGAGTAGGCAAGGTTAATTGTGGGGCTTAGCTAGTTATATATATACAGTACTCATACTACATTTTGACGGTGCTGATAATGCTTTAATTATACGTAAAATACTCCTAGATCTTACCTAAGGACAGCTTATTAATCTGAAGAATTAATTAGCTATTAAGATTTGACTTGGTCCGATCATCGAGCCGATTCAACAGGACAACCATCGTACCACACCCATGCCGCCTGGGGCATAGAACCACAACACCAATGCTTTGCTCCATGTGTTTACTTTTAGCATTAGCTAGTATGTTGCATGTGCTAATACTACTGTGTCAACTAGAAACACAAATCAACCAACCAAAAGATAATATATGTTCTGATAATTGATCATGAATAAAAAAATGAACGACACAAAAAAAGCCCATGTTACCCTGATCAAAATGTGAATAGAATTTACCAACACACCAGAAGTGACCTATAATCAATTTGAAAAATGTTGAGAGTTTCTAAAGTTTGGTTGGGCCAAAAATCCAAGCACCCACCACCATCCATCTTCTTTTTTTTTGAGAGAGATCCATCTTCTTTTTCTCTCTTTTTCGAAGCCTAGCTCCCTTCTCCACTTGGGTCAAAGCCCACCCCAATGACCCAACTACTCCCTCCCTCTCCAGAAAGTCAGCCCCCTCCCCGCCTCCCGTCCGCCTAGGCCGAGTGGCCCAAAGGACCACCTGGCCTCTCTCCACCCCTTTCCCTCCATCTCATGCTTACACATGTGACCACGCCCATCAGCCACAACTCCCTCCCGCCTTCTTCTTCCTCCGACGAGAGATGCAGGCGTTGTCGCCCCATCCGTGGGCAGACCCCCACGCGGCCACCCCGGTGCCCTGGCCCTGCCCCTCCCACCCGCTCCTTAGGCCACCTGGCGCCGAGCACGACACTGCGCCATCCTAGGACCCACAACTGCCTCGCCATCTCCCTGCATGCGCATGCAAAGAGCCGCCACTGCTCCTGCTCGTCGGGTGAGCACCCGCGCAGCTCCTCGGCCCTGGTTTTGCCCTGCCTCCCACGCGGCCCCTCACCGCGCACACCACCACATCACCCCGGTTCTACCCGCCATAGGTGCTCGAAGACTGAGCCGCGTCAATGCCAGTCGAACGCCACACCATAGGCACATCCCTGCTTCTCCTTTTCATCCCGCCCTAGGAACGTGCGCCACGCGCACCAATGCTGGCTAGTACAAATCCTCGGGCGAGCCGCATGCCTACAGAGTTGACCTTTGGGAAGCACTCAAGCACCACCCACATGCCCGCCGCACAAGTAGCAGGAGACACTGCCACCCGTCTCACCATGCCTACTTGCCGCCACCACAACCGTCGCCTCCCCGTGCATTGTGAGGGGGAAGAGCAGTTCCATGCACATTGGGACCAGAGGAGGAGGAGCGCCGGCATGGGCGAGCACCAGGCGTGCGGAGGGGGGAGAAGCGGTGGCATGGGAGGCGACCCTCCGAGTCTTTTCGTTTTTTGGTATTCGGTGGGAAATCGAAGATGAACTGGGAGTCGAACTCGGCTTGCACCGGTGCAGGGGAGAGGGGGGAATGGGAAGGAGCGTTGAAGCCACAAAATGACCGTGTTCATTGGATCATGGTGAAGCCTATAGGGAAGTTCCATGAGCCATTGATTTTAATGGTGTTAATTAGTTTGCTAGGTGCACAAACTAGGGTACATAAAGGGAAACTCATCTCTGTGGGGGGCAAAAACCTGGGTGGACATAGGATTGTTTGCATTATTCTTTTACTTATTAGGTAACTAGAAGTCTAGAACTGGCTAGAGTACATGATCGAACTTAATGATAGAGAGTAGCTAGGCAAGTTTAATTTTGGGGCTTAGCTATCTATATATACAATACTCATACTACATTTTGACTGAGCTGATGATGCTTTAATCATACGTAAATAGATCTTACCTAAGGACAGCTTCATCTGAAGAATTAATTACTTACTAAGATTTGACTTGGTCCGATTATCGAGCCGATTCAACAGGAAAACCATCGAACCACATCCATGGCGCCTGAGGCGGAAAGCCACAACACCAATGCTTGTTCCATGTGTTTACTTTTAGCATTAATGACATCTATCCCCGAAAAAAGAACTCATCAACGCATCTGTGTTGAAAGATATTGGATGGGTACCTTGTACCGATGGAGATTATTATCACTCGATAGATATATAGCTTCAGGTTATTAAATAGACATAGTTTGCACAACACAATGTTGCTGAATGGTGTCAGTTCATAGGCGGCAGGCAACCGAAACAGATGAAGTAGGAGCACAATATCAATGTTGATATTCAATCAATGGAGTTTGGTTCAAAAATGAGAACCAGCACTGCTAAGTTTACCTCGAATACTTCCTCCATAATAAGCGCGTCTCTGTTACTTTAATTGACTATGTTAATCATTAAGATGTCAGCTTTTCAATATGGCTGTTAACAGAGATGGACATTCTAGCACATCTAGATTTCAATTAACAAGCACACGCTTAACCACTACCACAGAGACGATTTGTAGCAACGGGGCCTTTTTTTGCAGGGGTAGCTCACTCTCCCGCCGCCCCCTACAATGGTTGTGCACGGGACCCACGATTCCAGCCGCCCCTCAGTAGGGGCGGCTGGTGAGTGAGCCGCCCCTACAAAAGCCCACAGTATAAAGGCGGACGCCCCCTTCTTCCTCCTCGGGCCAGTTACTGTAGCCCGAGAGAGGAAGGTTGGAAGGCCTTGGGCACCTCTTAAGAATTGCTCTACTATGGGGGAGGTTTTGGTCTCATTTCCTTTGGTGAAGAGGTTATAGAAGGTAAGAAAATGTTATTCCAAACTTTTTTTTTGAAGTTTTAATGGTTGGTTAGTGAGTAATTAGAGTTTTGCTTCTCTCTATTCTATGGTGCTTGAGCCATGTATGGAGAAAATTAGACCAAAGTTTTGAAGGTATTATGGTAAATTAGTTAGACGAATAAGATTACACCCTTATTTAGTGGATCTTCCTTGATTTTAGTGGACTATTAGTTAGTTTTATGTATGTTTCATGTAGATCTAGATCTAGAGCTAGGGTTTGGTTTTTTATTACTAATTACATTTTTGCATGAAGGACAGTGTGTAAAATATTAATTGTTGCTAATTTTTGTCTTTGAAATTATTTATTGTAATCAAGAAATTAAAGTGGAGAAATATATATAGTTAAGGCTAAATAGGTCATTAATTATTCTCTAGAATGGTTTTCCATGAAACTTCTAATTATATTCTTTCAAGTAATTATTAATTTGATTCATGTATATATATATACATACATCTGTGAATAATTAGCCCTTTAATATTTTTCTTTGATTGCTGTCCTAAAAGATGGAGTACACGAAGTCTTAGATGTATGGTTCATTAAGGTACAAACCAGGTTTCTGTGAAGAAGTGGATACATTTCTTGAAGCCGTAGAGAAGCATGCAAAGAAGTTGACACAAAATAAAAATTCAATTATTTGTCCGTGTAGCGATTGCAAGAACCATCTCGCATGCAAAGATGTGATGATCCTCAGATCACACTTGATTATGCGAGGATTTGTTAAGGACTACATAATGTGGATTGATCGTGGTGAAACGGTTGTTGACGACGTTGATCCAGAAGAAGATGATGACAAAACCCTAGATTACTTGGATCAATATGTAGTAGTGCTTGATGCACAAATGGTTCATGATGACCATGAACAAGTGGCGATACTAGTGGTTGGGATGATAATGACGAAGGTGGTGCCAATAATGATGGCGGAGGACGTGTTGGGGATGAATATGAGGATTATTATTTGGAGGAAATGCTTCGAGCCATTGAACCAGAGATTTTACTAAAGAGCCCGAAAGGTCTAGAAAATTTGGAAAGAGAGAAAAAAGCATCGAAGGAGAGTTTGTATTGTGCTGAAAAGGGTTGTCCGACACACTGGATAGTGCTATGATTTGTGCATGAGCTACTCATCCTGAAGGCTAAGTACGTCTGGTCAGACTGTAGTTTCAAAGATCTATTGCGTCTCTTGTCATGGTTGCTGCCACAGCTAAACTCAGTTGCCTATAAAACCGGCATTTGTAGCAACAGTTTCATAGGGGCGGCTGGCCAAGCGGCCCCTACAAACCTTCCTAAGTCGGCCCTACAAATCAAAACCGTAGTAGTGAACAAGCCTAATAGTTGTCCTAAAATAACTTGTAACTTTTTTATATGAATTCAAACGAAGAAAAGCTTCATATATATACCAAAATTCTAGAGCTTAATGTGATCTACAACTTTGTAGTTGATAAGTCCAAAAAATCATTTTAAGTTCTCGTATTTTGAAATTTACACTGCTACATAAATAATTTTTCCAGGCGCCTGGTAGTTCACTTAGCAAACTTGTTTAAAAAGTCCCAAGAGCACTATAACTTACAAACTATCCCTAGAAATACGTACATTTTTCTAGACATTCTCAGAGGCATTTTTGTTTTTTTTGTGACAAGAGGCATTTTTGTTATAAATGCCCCTAAAAGTATGATTTATATTGGGACAGGTTTTTAGGGGCTGTTGACCATCCTTAAAAATAGTTGTAGAACAAATAAATTCATAACTTTTTCAAATGAATTATAGATAACGACAAAGATTTCACTTGAGATGAAGACAAAGTTTATATGAAAATTTTAGAGAAGACGAGATCTAAAGCTCTGTAGTAGAGGACATTTTCATTAGAGATCATTTATCTTCTCAGATATACATATTAAGTTCTTAAATTTTGAAAATCAAAATTTTGAATTTTTCAAATGATCTTAGATGAAGACACACCCTTAAAAAGTTGTAGGATTTACGAGATCTAAAACTTTATAGTTGTTTTTTTTTCAATTTTGGATCATTTAAATGCCAAAATATAAATATAAAATTTGTATATGTGAATATAAAAGGATAGCATCATATGCATGTGGTGTGGTGGTAGGTGAAGGTGCGTGTGAGGCAAAAGTTCTAGGTCCAAATCCTGATCCAAATAGGTCGTTGGATCAAATCTGGATGGATGTGCCAAATAGATATAGTGGTTTTGCAGAGCCTTTAGGCACAACAAATTGTTTTTCTTATTTTTATAATTTTTAGAAATTCTGAAAAAAATTAGAGGGGTTCACTAAATCAACCAGGCACAACAGATTGATTTTTCTTTTTTTATAAGTTTTAAAAATTTTGAAAAAAATAGAGGGGGTTGACTAAATCAACCACTCCTGAAAATTATTTTAGGCATGGTTGACTTAACAAAACTGCTCTTGAAAATTGACATCCACGTCCTGAAATAATTTAGAAGCTCGAATATATTCAAAGTCGGTAGTGTGTAGTGTAGCAGCAGGGAGTAAATTTGTGAAGTTAGAAGTTGTGGGTTTATTAAGACATTCGCCTCTATTAATCAATTTAGAGCGGCGGCCCAACGAACTGTCTCTAAATGGCCATTAACCTAGACCATTTTAGAGAGGTTGTCGGCCGCCTCTAAAAATGGTCCCTTCCTGGATTAGTGTGTACTTCACAGTAGTATCGATCGCCACTGTCAAACAAGCATTCACGAGCAATGTCTCCTAGAAATAAAATAACACCATCAATCGAAATAGTTCCTTGGTTTGTTTCTTTTCTTACTTAAGCAGGCACAGAAGCACATAGTTGACATAGATGAGGAAATATCCTTAATAATAGGTTGAATCAGTTATAATAGGTTGATACTAATGCTACTTCCTCCATTTTAAAATACAAGATATCTTTGTGTTTACTGTATTTTGAGTCTAGTGGTTGAGTTGACCCCTCTAAAATCTCTTATAATTTAGGCCTATGAAGGGAATAAATATATTACGGCATAGGCCGTTGGACCTGCAAGCATATCTGGAATAAACAGATTTTGCAACATTCAGGGTCTGTCTCCTAGCAATCATATGAATATCTACGCAGATATATTGTAGGTGCCATATACTCCCTCCGTCCTATTGAAAATGGCGTTTCGGACTCCGTGCCATCTTGTTTTGACCGTTCGTCTTATTCAAAAATTTTGTATAAATATTATCTATTTTGTTACGACTTATTTTGTCATTAGAGATACTTTAATAATAATTTATTTACTTTATAATTTGCAAAAAGAAATTGAATAAGACAAATGGACAAACACGGTACCTAAAAGTCAAAAACGTCACTTTTAATGGGACGGAGGGAGTAGATCCATGCTTAGATTGTTCTACTAGTAGTAAAGTAACCGGTAGCATGTGAAGAGATCTCGTGTTTATATGGCTCCATCTGACTGGCTGCTAGTAGGTTTTTGTGCTACTAGTAAAGTAACTCTGTACATATCTTGATCGATCTTGTTAGTAGAAATGTACAGATCGAGGATGATTATATAAGTTCTCCATATATTTGGATACCAATACCCGATCAGAGTGTCCCCATATACAATTAGCAAAGCGCATATATAGAGGATTAGGGCGTATCTCGCATGTTCACTGAATTGACCTGCACGCTAATACTCAACATCCACGACGACGACTAGTGAATTTTATCTTCTTTTTTTCAAACCAGACTAGTGCATTGTATCTGTCTTTATGTTCTGTGTCAACCCTTTTTCATTTGTGGTCTGTGTCAACCTTTCTTTCATCGGTGTCAACCTTATACACAACTAGTGCAGTGTGTATCAGGCTATCAGCCCATCAGCTGTGTTCCGCCAGTTCTCAGTTAGACTCATATTTTTGAATTTTTTCTTCTTTATGTGTGCACATTATAGTTAGGTAAATTTTACTGTGAGACATCGGAGAAATATGGTATTGTTCATTTCACACAGTCAACATTTAAATTTGCTGAGTACCATTATAAAATCATAGTTAATTGCACTAAAACACCGTACTAATTATTTTATTCATTTATTAGTTTTGGAGAGAGAAGATTGGGGAAGTGTCTTTGTTGCCGTTGTCTTCAACCTCTAGCGTCGACCACCATTGTGTCGTCCCTCCGCCTTTGGCTATTATACCACTCCGGTGTCTTCATCGAGCACCACATCCGTGCACTCTCCCGTGCAGCACTGCTAGTAGAACCACGGCCGCAATCTCACTTGCGCTGCTGCCTGCTGAAACTGCCTGCGCATCCTGACTAGGGACGAAAACGGACCGAATTTTTCTCGTACCGTCCCGTTCCGTTTTCTATATTTTTCCGTCTGTTTCCGTATTTGCGAGATCCCGTTTTCGTATTTGCGGAAGTAGAAAATGGTGTTTTCTGTCCGTTTCCGAGTAATCCCGTTTTAATATGGAATAGACCCGTATTTATTCCGTTTTTATCCCGTTTTCAATCTATGCTTAACATGTTCAACAATTACATGTCCTTATGTTATGTTAATATAACTACGAATCACCAAATATGCATGTTATGTACACGTACATAGCATGTAAATGAATATTAAACTTTGTATATATTATTACATGACTTTATATATGTATACTTTAAGAATATTATATTATGTGATCTTAATTTAATTTTTCGGCTCTCCGTCCGTATTTGTTCGTTTCCGTATGTCCGCATATTCCGATTCCGTTTCCGAACCCGTATTTTCCGAACCTGATTCCGTTTCCGCCAAAAAAAATATAGAAACGGAAGTAGAAATAGGGTTTTTCCGTCCGTTTCCGTCCGTTTTCATCGCTAATCCTGACACCAAGGTTCTGGAATTCGACCGAATTAGTTCGAATTTCGGCGAAATTCGTCCATTTCGTTGAGGTCCGAAACGAATTTTATGCTTTATATTCCGAAAATTCACCGAATTGAGTCTGAAATTCATCCGAATTTTCCCGAAATTCGTCCAATTCGGTTGGGACCGAATTTTTTTCCAAAACGAATCCCAAAACCTTGCCCGACACTAGCACCTCGGTGAGCACGTTGAACTGTCAGGTGGTCCACGAATGCCTCAAGGGCAAGATGCAAAACACCTTGAGCGCCTGGTCCACGAACCCCGTGGAGGCGAGGTGGGCGACGATGACGGTGCAGGTGCGTGCATTTGGGAGCGCGCCCTCACGGGCCATACCATGGAATAACGCCTCGATGGCGGTGTCATGTTTGTTGTCCCTTGTGGATCATGCCACGGAACACCTCGGCGGCCGAGTGGGAATCGAGGGCTTTGAGACCGTAGAAGAGCCATCCCCCGTGGCAGCAAGGGCAGAGGCGCGACAGGTGAGTGGTGGAGTAGGCAGCAGGAAAAAGGCGAGCTAGCTAGGTGGGCGCGGAGATCAGGGAGCGCGGTAAGCTGTGTGAGGGAGTGGTACCGAGGGAACGGCGGCGGTGGTTGAGAGGGGAGCATGTGGAAGAGAGGGAGAGAGAGAGCACGTAGGATGGCATGGGCGTCATGTGGATGGCGTGGAGCATGACCACGGGTTCATCGGTGGTAGCGGTTGTTACCTTTGCCAATTGCACGTAGCCAAATTATCCTTACTTATGATTACACATCTTCGGAGGTACCAAAGAAAAACTTTAATTTTTCATGGGTCTATTAAAATAAAAAAAATACTCTCGTTAGAGCACCTTTGAGAGTCTTTCTTAAGCTCACTCTCTAAATCATTGTTTGGAGAGCTATTTGAATAAAATTTGCTATCTAT
This sequence comes from Saccharum hybrid cultivar R570, assembly GCA_038087645.1. Lineage (NCBI taxonomy): Eukaryota > Viridiplantae > Streptophyta > Magnoliopsida > Poales > Poaceae > Saccharum > Saccharum hybrid cultivar. The sequence continues at coordinate 1,911,980 of JAQSUU010000398.1, forward strand.
ATCTCTCCATTTTCTAACAACTTCTCTGTATCTTTTGCACACTTTATAGAGATAGACCTACCCTTCATCTTTAGCTAGCGAAAAATCCAGAATAGAGATGGTGACTATAATTAGAGAAACTGTTGGAGTGTATTTTTCTAACAAAATCTCTATTTCTTCGGACTTGCTGGTGCCTGGACGTCCGTCCGGACGTTGCCGCACAAAGGGAGCAAACGAGTGTATAACGCATCGGGCTTGCGAGGGAGCGCACCAATAGTGGCCCCACGCTACCCTGGACATCGCCCACGCCTCCTCGAAGGTCATTCGTGCAGTCGGCCGCTCTCTACGCGCATCCCATGTGCAACACCCGATCTACTTTTCAAATATCCAGATGCAACAGTTGCAACATACAAAAGGAGACAAATGAAACACTTAAAACAAGCATCTGAAACATTTGCGAAAAACACCTTAAAAACATTTGAAAACTATTGCAAACATACACAACATCCAATATCCAGATGAAACACTCCCAAACATATGTATAAAACACCTTAAAACACTTGAAACATATACTTGCAACATGCAAGTATATGCAACATCCAGATCTACTTTTGCAATATCCAGATAAAACACTTGCAACATTTGTCTGGAACATATGAAATATTTGTAACATTCACTTGATACATAGTGTATAACCATTACAACATGCGCAACATCCCGATCTACTATTGCGACATCGATATACAACACTTACAACATTCTTCTGAAACATACGAAACACTTAAAACATACTATTGCAATATACGCTTTCAGCATAGCATCTGCTTGCTGCTTGGGCGAATGGAGGTTCGTCGACGCGGAGCTCGACGTCGGCGCGGAGGCCGCTGGTGTGGAGCTCATCCACGGCACTGACCTCAGCAGAGGTAGGGGAGGCGGATGGAGTGCGGCCGCGACGGGAGGCGCGAGTCTAGACGGGGGCACGCGGCGGGGCGGGGACACGGGGACATAGGTGGGGCCATGCGGGGGCGGCATGGCCGAGGGTGAGGTCTGTCTTGGAGCAGAGATGCTCAGTGCGTTGAGTGAGCAGGCGACGTGGGGCACGGCGCGGGGGAGGTGCAAAGCGAGCGAGCGACTTATATGGGGTCCATCCAGACGGACAGACGTCGGACGACCTATAAGCAACATTACCGAGCTCCTTGTTAGGGAGGCGGAGCAGGACCTCGATATTTCTATCATAAAGAATATAAAAGAATTTTGGAGTTGCTATTAATATTTGGAACATCTATATATCCAAATCCGCCCTTGGTAGTTTTATTTTACCGAGAAAATTCCATTTGAAATTCTGATATATCCTTGGCAGCAAGGATGTGCTACTATGTGCGCTGGTCTTTTGCACGAGTCCTCGTCCTCGTCCTTGTCACCTCTGTAGTGCCGGCCACCCAGCCCAATAACCGGCCAAAAGCCCAACTCAAGCCCGCTCCGACCCCTAGTCTAAATCGAGTCCGACTGCCCAATCAACCCTACTAGTGTCTATTTAAACGAATCGTTCGCCCGTGTGCAGGGCCACGACTAGCTGCACCCCTGCTTTCAGAGATGCCGTCAACCCTAGGTCGTCGGAAGAAGCCAGCCGAGCTCTCTGCTCCTGTCGGCGTCACCCTCGCCAACGAGAATGACGGCCTACTGCCGACAAACGTGCTGTACGAGGTCCTGCTCCGCCTCCCTGACAAGGAGCTCTGCCGCCTCTGCGCCATCTGCCGGTCATGGCGGTCACTCACCTCCGACCCGGGGTTCGCCATGGCCTCGTCGCCGGCATCTGGAACAACACCGAGGTCCACCTTCTCGACTTGACCTGCTGCAACAACATCGTCGTCAGGCGGTTACATGTGCCGCAAAGCGTCTATGATCTGAGCACAGACCTCGGCCTGCTCTGCGTCTCACTCTCACTCTCACTAGTAACAACATCGCTCAGCTATGTGCTCGATCCAGTCACCGGCGAAGTTGGCTCGTTCCGGTCAGTGCTCGGGCCGGTCCCACACCATGCATCGTTTAGATGGTCGTCCCCATCTGTGCTTGGCCACGTGCCCTCCACTGGAGAGTACAAGGCTCTCGTTACCAACGGTTACTGCACAGGCCGTGATGGCCTAGAGCGCATCACACAGACGTGCAACGTAATAACCTTGGGCACCGCCGCCGGCGGTGGCAGCGGTGGAAAAATAAGGTGGCGAGCACGGCCATGCCCACCGGTGGTAGTAGGCCCCTCGTGTTTGAGGAACAGGGTGGTCACAGATGGAGTTGCCTACTTCTTGAGTGACTTGAGTCAATCACCCTACTCCTACCATGACAGGAAGTACTCCGATGGCATCGAGCCAGATGCCATTTTCGCTTTCGATCTAGCGACAGAGGAGTGGAGGCCCAACATACTTCGCGGACCACTGAGCAGTAATAATTCGGACAGTGAGCTCAAGTTTAGTCGAAAGAGGGAGAGCCTCTAGCTATTTGTGTTGGATGGCTGCTTGGTCACGGCACATCACAAAAATCTGGATTGCTCAATTAATGGATCTATGGTTTCTAGTGGACATGGACATCGACAAAGGGATTTGAACGAAAAGGTATTCGATTTGTTGCGTTCCCCGTTACAGGGAACATGCATACAGGCCTCCATGTCCGCTGCATGTTTTGGAGGACGGAAGGATAGTTATCTGGGGAGCCGAAAAGGAAAGGGTCCTAGGAGTATACGATCCAAGAACAAACATATGTACGCTAAGCTAGCTAGTATGGAAGGGTATGGTTCCATGCGCATGCATTTTGGAAGCCTTTTGTGTTTATCAGGCCTTCAGAGCTGAGCCTTTGGCTTCGCCTTCGTCGTCGTCCAACATAGATCTGCTACACGGCCTCCATGGCACGTGCATGTTGTCAAGTAGTCATTTTTCTTTTTTTTTTCATATATAACTTGGATTCTGTACAAGCATCAATAGTCTTTTTCTTCTTCTTCTTTTGTCTCGTATAGAGCCTGTTTGGTAGGGACTATTCCGAGCTTCACAAAGCTGAAAACCAGCTCATCCTACCAAACGTCCCTCCAACTCGGCAGCTTTACTGCAGATGTCGAGCACATCGTGCTAAGAGAAGCGAGGGTAGAGAGAAGCTCAAAAATGCAGCTTCATCCAACTTCTTCTGACACATGTGGGTGCCAGTTTGGCTACGGGTGGATTTGCCCCCCAGCCCCAGGCTGACGCCGGAGCCAGCGCGGGGGTGGAGGGCCACGGGTTGCCAGAGCTAGAGCTAGCGTGGGGACGGAGGCCGGGACGCTAGAGCCGGAGCCGATGTGGGGGCGTTTCGCCGAGGACGCGGGGCCAGAGGACTCGCCAGAGCCGGGGCCGGCGTAGGGGCAGAGGCCGGCGCGAGAGTGGCGGCGACGGTGGGTGGGGCGCGTGGGGCAGGTGCTGCGCAAGCGCCGACGGCGGTTGATAGGCAGGGGCGAATCTAGCCTATATTACCGGGGTCGCCTGACCCCGATGGCTTAGATAAAACTAGTGAATAATTACTGTTTATCACAGTTCAATAATGGTGATGACCCCACTGTATAAATGTGATGACCCCGGTGAACTTCGTGGCTAGATTCGCCACTGTTGATAGGGCGCACAGGGTCGGTGGCTCGCTGGTGGTGGTGCCATGTGAGCGGCAGCGGCGGTGGCTACGTTGCGCGGGGTCGGTGTGGCTCATGCGGGGCGGGTGCCGCGCGAGCAGCGACTGCGGTGGATGGGGCCTCCACGGGGCATGTGGCGCGCAAGCAATGCCGACGCACGGAAGGAGTTGGCATCGAGATAGGAAAGAGAAAGTTTTGTGCGGTGGAGGCTGGAGTGGCTGACCGGATAAGGCTTGGGAGAGAGGAAAAAAATGGAGGGTATTATGGTCGTTTCATTTTTTCCCCACCGGGAAATGCTGTTTTGAAAAATAGTTCACAGAAATAGATTAATCTTCACTGGATGAGCTGTTTTTCGACCTAAAGCTATAAAAAGTTGATTTACCAATGAAGCTAAGATGTACTAAACAGGCTCGTAGGCCGTTTTGTCACTGGGCAGATGCTCCAACGCAGATCACCGGCACACTTGGCACTTCTCCAATCTTCATCCGTTCTCCCCAGTCGACGTCACGCCGCCGCTCCTCCCCAGCTCTCTCGCTGGTTCACCTCCTCCCTGCCTTCTGCCACAGCAGCTCGGTACGGTGCGACCGACCGACCGTGCAGTGTGCAGGCAAACCAGCCGGCACCAGATTAGCACTTAGCAGTGCAGCCACTTTAATTTGCATGCACGTGCAACTTATTATAACTTGGAAGGCTGTAATGACCCGTGCCACAGCTTGGTGCAGCCGTGCTCCTGCAACAATTGCAATCCGAGATTCCCATGCCCCAGCCCCCAGCCTCGCTCATTGACAAGTCCAGGCTCAAACAGGTGAACCTTCGCCCACACGTCGCCAGAGAAGGGTGTGTTGGAGGTTTTTTTTCTTTTATTTTTTATTCAGGGTGTGTTGGAGGGGGTTTTTTTTTTAGGATGGCCTAAAGAATGAGAGAGGATACCGGAGTCAGACGTCCTATGTGCTGGGCGGCGTCGGTTGCATGGTTGTTTTGGTCCCACAAGGAAGGCCGGTCACCGGGCTGTAGAGGCCCAGGTGGGGAGGCAGCCCAGAATCCCTGAGCACCTGCAACTGCAAGCAGCGCGTGGGGAGCGAGGGACGGCAGCCGTGGGCTGGGCCACACCCCGTTTGGCAAAGCTTCTCCAGCGGTTTACAGGAGTTGTTTGGAGCCGTTTTCTATCAAACGGGGTAAAATATTTTGGCTCCACCGATGGAGCCCCCAAAATCATGCTCTCACACGTCTTTGGGGTGAGAAGGAGCCAAAAATAATGGCTTCTCCCGGCTCCTTCCACAGCCACATGAACTGTTGCCCTTAACTACTTGACCAAATTACGTAAATTGCCACTGTGAAACAGCCGCCGCCCCCTGTTTCTGTTTGTGACCTTCCCTCTCGTAGACTCATACACGCGCGACGTAGAACAGAGCCGCCGCCGCCGCCATGGAGCCTCCTTCGGCGGACGAGAATGAAGGCGAGGGAGTGACGGAATCCGGTAGATCGAGCATCAATGAGGATCCATTCAGCGTTTCAGAACCAATCACGACGATTGGCGGCTTCTCCACTCTTCTCGCTGGGGGTGGCGACACCCATTAGAGCACACCGTGGCCTGGCGGCGGCCCTTGGCCCAGCGCTGGCGGCAGCGGCGCGTGGTCCGGTGCGGCCGGTGGAGGACTCGCCGGCCTTGGCCAGTGGCCTGGCGCGGCCAGCGGCGGCGGTCCCTGGTCATCCGTGGGCGTCCAAGGCCACCCTGGCGACACCCCCTGGGCTGGCGCGGGTGCCCAAGGCCACCTCGGTGGCGCCCTAGGGCTTGGCGCGTCTGCAGGCATCAATGCCATCCATCCCTGGGGTGGTGTGCCCGGCGATGGTGGTGGCGGCTGTCCAGGAATGGCTGGCGGAGGTTCTTTCGGTGGAGGCCAGGGCACAGCCAGTCGAGGAGGCGCCTGGTCCGGCGCGTCTGCATCACATCCTCCGGTTGCCCCATCTGCTGCAGCTCCCCCTGGGGCACCGACTGCATCGCGTCCCCCCGGGGCGACTGCAACACCTCTGCCTGGACAATAGTCTAGCTCCGCCCCCTCGAGCGAAGGTACGTCGCCCATTAGAGGCAAGTGGGGATGGCCGCAGTTCGATGCATCAGTGTCTGCCATGTACGGGCCAGATTGGAGGACGACTGAAGATGCCGATGACCTATGCAAGGGCTCATCTGCCCCTAGCCGTGCTGCCTCTGGTCGATCCCGAGGCGGTGGTGGTAGAGCTGGTCGAGGTGCACACGCACAAAAGCCACCAGTGCCTCCTGCTGTTCCAACGACTGACACCATCGACCTCACTGATTCTAGGTATTTCATCATCTTGTCATTTTCGTCAATAGCTAGCAATATACTTTGATTAGCTACAAAATGTGCACATTGATTATTTGACAGCTGCAAATGTTTTCATGTACTGGTGTTTGATCATGCTACTGTTTGCTTTGGCAAGCAAATAAACACATAGCTCCTGAATCATTGGCCTGGTTGACTCATATTTGGAATATGATAATTTCATATCTCATGGGACTTGGGCTTGATGTCACTCTAGATGGAATTCCATTTTCCCTACATATTTATATTTGCATAGCAGAGCTCTTTTCACTTTATAGTCATTGTTGTTTATTGCTTTTTCTATCTTTGAACAGATCATTTTATTAGTTTTTTTCCTTGAACTCATCTTACTTGTCAAATATATTAGAAGTGCATTAACAAAAAAATTCAGGTTGTTGCATACCAATTTGTCACACATTGGATTGCTGATTGTCAAGTACATGGCAGTGGTTTCACTGGTAAAAGGGGTCTTGTTTTGATTTATAATACATGTACTTAGAATTTAGCACTAGCAGGTTGACTGCAATTTGCTATGGCTGGTTAAATATTAAGATGATCTTTGGGTTTGTTTCTACATCTTTAATGGAATTACGAATGAAGGCAAACGAGCTATTTGGTCTGATAAATTGTGAGTCAAACAGATTAAAAGGGGATCAAGGTCACTATGGAATATATATAATTTTGTTTTACATATAAGTTTATTTTTTCTTGCGCAGCTTTCAAAGTTTTTCCCCCTTTGTTAGATGCCTTTACAGTTTTCTGCCAAGTCTTGTGTTTATCACAATAGGGGGAAAAACTCTCAGTGTGTAATATTTGCAATTGCTTCCATTGATCATCACCATTTCTTTTCAAGATCTGACTTATGCAGATCGATAGTGTAGTAATTTTTTATGCCATGATGGCTTATTTGGGTACAAACTGATGGTTACATTTTGGTGTCACAATGGTTTAAAATAATACCTCTGTAGGTCCATGGCATGCATCTATTGAATCCGACTATCTAATGCTTTACATATTGGGGACTGAAAATTTTATTTAACAAAGGGCACTACAATAAGCATCCCAGAAGTGGAAAATAATCTATCTTCTACCTTGGTTTACTGAAATTTCGAGTAGTTTCTTTGGGCACGTTGGTGACCTGGCTAAGTTAAGGTGTGTGGTTGCTCACACCAGTCAAACAAGAGAGTTTCTTTGGTTTCCAGTATGCATAGATGTTATGGTAACCTGCTGGTAGACGTCAGAATACCTCCACCGTCACTGTTAATTGTATAAGAAATTGACACTACTGAATCCGGTACACTCAGAAAAATATAGCCTGCAAGTTCTTGCAGAAATTTTTTAGTACACTCATAAATTTTTTAGTTTAGAAAGAGGAGGAGATCTGACCTGGACAGCCCAGACCTAACGGTGCTTTAGTGCTTTAGTCATCTTGTCATTTTTATCAATAGCTACAAATATACTTTGATTTGGATGTTCGCATTTTTTGTCAATAGCTATTACAATATTGTCTGCTGCATACATCTATTATTTGTCACATTTGATATATTGTTCAAAACAGTGAGACCGATTGGAATGATGAAAATACTAGGATAGTGTGTGAGATTTTTGCTGATGAAGTAGAAAAAGGTAACCGTGCAAACACTCACTTGAATAAGGCTGGGTACAAGAATATGATACGAAGGTTCAAAGAAAGGACTGGTATAGACTATGATAGAAAGCAATTCAAGAACAAATGGGATAAATTGAAAGTTGACTACAGTATTTGGAAGAAACGCACCAACAATGAAACTGGTATTGGATGGGATGAAACGAAGAAGAACATTGACATGCCTGAGCTGGTGGAAGAAGACAATCAAAGTACGTGCATCTAAGATGTTTAGTCATTTCAAATTTCTCTCTGTGAGCATGAACATAACCTTAATTTGTTGCATTACAGGACATAAAAGGTTGTTCCAGGTTTAGGCATCGAGGTCTTCAAAATGAGGAGAAGTTAGAAATTATGTGTCACACTCCAATTAAAGGATAATATAGAGTGCATATATCTTATGTGCGCCCCAGGAATAGTCGCACACATAAGCCGACAAATTAACAGAAGTATCATCACTGTGTACATACATCACGATATTACATCATGTAGTTCTTAACATAAAAGGCAGAAACGTAAATAACAACTCTAAAACGAAGTCTCTGCTCCACAGGGAAGGCCGACTGGTTGACCCAAACCTAGTAATCTTTAGGGAAATCCTCATAGAAGCTGTCATCTGTTACCCATCCGGGATTTTTATCCCAAAATAAAATAATAACAAGTGTGAGTACACTCGTACTCCGCAAGTATAGTATGAGGATTCATGAGGCTCAAAAGGATAGACATGGTTGACTGTAGTTAGCACTTTTAGTAGATCAACATTTTATTAGTAATTATCATCAAGTTATGCATAAGCACCCATTTAACCCATATGATCACCTACTAGAATTAAGGAGAGTAATTGATTATCATCATAATCTCATCATCATCGTTATAAGTCATCCTCTTGTCAAGTAACCATTTATTCTGTGAGTTTTCTAGGCCACTCGTGACCGTGAGCACGGCTGTTATAACAGTTTTAACACTCTGCAGAGGTTGTGCATCTTTACCCATGAGTCATGTTACCCATATGTCCGAGGCCCGTCGACCCCCTAACACTCCCAAGGTGAGCAGGCAGGGTACACTATGAAGCCTTCCATAGGCCTCTTCTAACAAGTTAGGGCCGCGAGGTTTCCTCGGCAAGCAGATATAGAGAACCCCTTTCGATGGCACAATTCCTGCAGGCTATACATATCAGAACAGAGGCAGTTCTATACCCAAAGTGGCAAGCCCCTCTTGCGCCCTTTCGGGTAATCTCTAACAAGCTAGAAAATATCCTATTACTGAGCTAAAGTCAGAGCCATATAACTCTCACGGTTGCACTGTATGTCCTAGCTTTTGCCCTACAGATAAGTCCTTACGAAGGGTTTAGGGCAACGTGATCAACATCATTTGCGCCTTCACCCTATAGTTCCACTGTTACCATCATGTTTATCCATTGGTTCCATTAGTCATAGTGTAGATCACGTTTAGTTAGAGCACTAGCATTCTACCCATGTGCAATAAAACCCATAGGGATCAAGGTACAAGTCATCAAAGACTAGGATGTCCTTATAGTTGAGCAATATTAGACACATGCATAATGAGTAGATTATATAATGAATAAGACATCAAGGTAGGCCCATGCTATACTTGCCTTGGTTCACGAACTGCTGCTGGTCCTGCTGCTCCTCGTACGTGTCTGGGTTCCCGAAGTACTCCTCACCGTCTGAACTCGAACAACACGAAGTACAACACACATTCCAGAACAGACATACAAGCAAAACATAACTACGATTAGAACAGTACACCAACAATAAATAAAACTGTATAAAATGTTTACCAAAATCATCTACGTCTCGCTACGATCACAACGACGCGAATTGCACGAACAATAGAGCTACAACACACAAGTTACGAGCTATAAAAGGTTCCAAAAGCTAGCTATTAAACTAGACTTAATCGAAAAATTCAAAAGCTCCTAACAGGTCTAACAGTAGCACTAATGCGTAGATTATGAAATTACGAACCTAACGCAAGTTGAACGGGTCAAATCGGAGTTAAAATGATAATTTTATAAGCAAAATAATGTAGTGGCATTTCTGTAAATACTATAAAGTTTAAATGAATTGAAATAAATAAAAGAAAATCCATATTTTTAATCTGTCGAGGATTGCGGGCATAATTAAGGGAAAGGCAGGGTCTCTTTAACAAAAAGACCCTTGAAGGGGTATTGGTGATCTTGAGCCACAAGATTTAAAATGAACGGCTCAGATTTGATGGAGGGGAGGAGGGGCGGCGCAGCTCGCCGGAGAAGACGAGCCCGCGGCGGTGCTCCATGGCCGGCGGTGTGCCGCTCGCCGGAGTAGGCGGCTAGGGCGCTACGGGTCTCATCTCGCCAAGCCGAGAGCATCGGAAGAGAGTGGGGGTGCAGGCGAATCCGTCCCGGGGCAAAACACGGCCGGAGGACATGGCCAACGCGGTAGTCGCCATGGACGGCGGCGAGAGGCTCGCGCGGTGCTCGTGGAAACGGCCCTAGAGGCCACCATCTGACACGGGAGGTGGATGGGGAGAAGGAGGGGAGCGGGGCGAAGCTCACCGAGCGGTAAAACGAAGACGAGGGCGGCTCGGAGACGACGGCGACGCGGAGGGACAGACGGCTCTCCGACGACTTGCGGTGTTGCGAATTGTGGCTCTAGTGAGCGGAAATGGAGCGGGGAGGGCAGCAAGGGGAGGCGGTGAAGGGGTCCGGCTTCCTTTTGAAGGTTGGGCGCGGGGCGCGGGGACGCTCCCATGCACGGAGATCGTGGGCGCGGGCGGCTCGGAGGTTTTTCAAGACTGAGCGAGAGACAGAAGGAGACGGTTGGGGAAGAAGGGGGTGCTGATAGGCGGGACCGGTGGTCAGCGGCAGAGGGGGAAAGGCAGGGGGCGCCAACGGCTGCCGGATGGGCCGGCCTAGGAAGAGGAAGGGGAAGGCGCGTGCGGGCCGGCTTCAGACAACTTGGCCGCTCGGGCCGAATAGCAAAGAGGAGAAAGAGTAAGAAAAGAAATTTCTTTTCATATACCAATTCGATTTTCCAAACTAAATTTCAAAAGGTTTTTGAACCTTTTAGCATTGGAATAAAAAGCAGTCACCACAGTAAATAAAATGCATCGGCATGAGTGCATAAACATGTAACTAACCTTATGATAAATTTTAATTTCTTAAAAATTTATTATTTTTTATATTTGAATGCACACTTAAATACATAAATAAATCATATTTAGCTATTTTGAAATACTGAAAAATTTGGGATGTTACAATTCTACTCCCCTTAAAAAGAAATCTCGTCCTCGAGATTGGGTGATGCTTATTCAAACAGTTATGGATAAGATTTTCTCATATCTTCTTCTCTTTCCCAAGTAGCCTCATCTTCTGAATATTGATTCCATTGTACTTTGCACATCTTTATAGTGCGTGTAACACTTCAAGTGTTTAGTCCATAATTGCATTGCATTTGCATGGCATAAGCATAAGCATGCATCATTCATGTTTGTTATTTTATGTGATGCAACACATGTAATTATTCTAGGGTTTGTTTGATTTATTTCATGAAGTATTTGATAGTTGGTGTAACAAAAAGGTAAGGTAGCCAATCATGACCTACAACACCTTAGTTATACTTAGGGTAACATTTGGAACAAGGTTCATGTTGACCAAAATTACAAAATTGCCCTCCAAGAGAAGTTTGACCACCAATTGACCCTAGAAGGCTCTAGTTTGACCAATTAAAAAGTCTAATTTAGAGACCTTGCATGGAAGAGCACCCTTAAGTAAAGTTGTAGAGAATTTCATGAGGAACAAAAGTTCTAATATGGCCATCTCATGAAAATGACCAGAGCATGCTCAAAAATGGCCCACAAGTCAGCTTGAGTGGGAATCAACACTTAGAAAAATTCTAAGTCTGGAAATTGGACTTTTCAGTTTCACTGTACCTCACTTTAGCAGCTTGTAACTCACAAACTAGGCCAAACCAGTCTTAGAGCCAATTGACAAAGTTGTTGTCCACACATAGCTCTACAACATTGTCAATATCACCATCACCTGGTTCTCAATAGTTTAGGAGAAATAGTGTCAAGAAGTTAGGGTTTCAGTCGGCATTGATCTCTGAAACTGCATTTCAGTTTCCAAGTACACTAGTTTGGAGCCCTGTAGTTTCAAATCCAAACCGAACTAGCTCATGGTTCCTTTTACAAACTTGTAGTGCTCACATAGGTCTACAACTTTGCTAATTGGAGGTTTCACTAATACGAGCTGGTTTGAGAGTAAATCGTCGACGAAACTGCCCTGTCAGTCGGTCTTTGGAGGCGCGGTTTCAGTCACGAGCTCGAACTCCGGCCTGTCGTGGCGCCCGGGCAGAAGAGCGTCGCCGCGTGGCGTCCGAGCTCTGTCGTCGCCTCCACGTCGCGAGCCCAGGCGCGGAGATGAAGACCGAGCCGACACCTCCACCCCCACACTCACGCTCAATCTTCTCTCCTTCACTCTCGCTCTGGCCGGGTTCACCGAGGCGGAAAACGGAGGCGCCATTGCCGCCGCAGCCCGCCCCGTGCTTGTGCAAGCTCACCGTCGCACCACCGTCCTCCAAATCCCGTCCACCGCTCCACCAGCATCCCCTCCACCTCCTCCAACCGTTGCTTGACCGGATTGTGTAGAGGTGAGGGCGAATTTCGGTTTCCGCCACCGTGAGTCCTCGCCGGCGCACTGTCCGCGCGGCGGCTCACCGTGGCCAGCTCCCTACGGTCATCCTCCATTCTCACTAGTACATGTTTTGGGTTCCGGGTCGGGTAGAGAAGCCTAGGTGATGACGTTACCGGATGGGATGGCCGGTACACGTCGGAACACCGTCGTGCGCCGCCGCGCCATGGCCGCCGGTGCGGTGCTCACGTGGCCAGCGGCACTTGCTCCACCTCTGTCCTTTTCCGTGGCATGGAGAGGTCCGCCATGTCCTCAGGAAGCCACAGCACACCTCACTTAGGTCCCTGATCCCCGGAGCTCGCCGGACCACCACCGGGTGCCGTCTCCGAGCCGCGGTCGCCATGGCCGTCGTAGCTAGGGTGGGATAGGTTCAGCAAATCTAGGTTTGGTCGATGCGGGAAGTCGCGGGGAAGCCGTTGGTGCTCCTTTCGTCGCCGGAGGCGCCGTCGTCGGCGAGCTTGAGCTCGCCGGAGTCGCGGCCGTCTTCCCCCTTTCGCTCTCTCTCTCTCTGGCCTGCGGGCCCGCACTGTCAGCGTCGCGCGCGCGGGCGGGAGCGCTGAGCAGGCCGCGCGCTGGCTGGGCCGCGCTAGCAAACCGGGCCGGCCCAGTTTCGAATTGAAATTTATTTCAGTTAATTATTTTGTCACAGAATTTTGGTTAAGTTTGGAAAATGAAGATCTAGGGTTTTACTTGCCCAAAAATTATGAGATAAATTTTGTTAGGATCTACATGATGTGGAGTATTTTAGAAAAATATAAATCTGGTATGTGATGTTTAGTTTTCTGAAGAATTTAATAGATCTTCCAAATGTGTTTTGGAATGCATGCAAATTTGTTAAATTTATAACTTGAGCTGTAGTGTTCCATAAATCATGAAATTTGGTGGGTAGGTTACTCTATGCTAGCCCTAGCTCTGGTAAAAATTTGGGCATCAGTGCTTAAGTAATTTCCAAGTTATAATGCTATCTTGTTATTCTAGGAAATACTTAAATGAATTGTTATAAGTTTTCTACATGTGCAATGTTTATATAACTTTTTGGAGAATGTCTTGGTACCCTAGACTGTCCAAGAAAATTAAGAAATCTGTTGTTTGACACTTTTTACTATGCTTGGTTATTTATACAAAAATCAGCCTTTTTGGCTTGGGAATTTTGTGTAGGAAGTTCCTGTGAATAAATTGAGTTCAAAATTTTACAGTAGTCTCTTTGTGGGTCAGAGAGTCCCCTGTAATTTTGGTAGAATTTTAGGAGCAGTTTACACATATGTTTGAAATTCCACTTAATTACTTAAGTAAATTGAGAAATGGGTTTAAATAAATGTTCTAGGTGGGCACACCTTACTTCCTAGTGTCTTTGTGATATTTGTGAACTTGTAGTAGCATTAGTTTGGTTTTAAAAAATGTTTGCCACATCAATAAATATTTAACCTTTGTAATTTTAGGTTTTCTGGACAGCTAAGTAGTAATTCTAAATTTGGCTTTGATAAAAATTGGTTGCTGGACAACTTGTAAATACCAAAGTTGGAGTAAACTTGATGAACTAGCTTGTGTTAAAATTTGGAAGCATTTGGCTTAGTAGTTTGAGAGTTACTGTTGTTTAAAGTGGCAGTTCAAAATCTGCTACTCTCTGTGTTGGAGAAGACAGATTCTGGAACTTGTGAAGTTTGACATGGAAAACTTAGGAGTTTGGAGTTGAGGTCTGAAAATGAATTGTAGTACATTCCTTAGGCTTTCCAGATTGCCTTAGATCATATCTTTTGGAATTGTAAATCTCCAGTTGTGATAAAAACAAGTAGCTGCTGTCCAGAATGCTTACTGTGGTGTTTTGCTGATTGATATGGTGTGATATCCTAAGACATGCTACTTTTGTAATTGTTAGGTGTTAGGGCCTTAACTGAGGATGAGCAGCTTTATCTTAGGTTAAGTAGATTAGGTGAGTATTTCTCTACCGGAGAGGAAATTTGCACCTACTCTTTTGAAGTGATTTGAGTAGAGCATTAAATTGTTGTAATGCATTCCATTCCGAGCATATTGCATCTTTCGTTATGCATCCATGGTATTTATTGTGCATTCATGCAATAGGTGTACCGGAGGGGGTGACACTCCTCGAATTCGAGCCTGTAATTCCGGAGGAGGACCAGGAGCAGCAGGAGCCCGAGGATCCAGCAGGCGAAGGAGTGCCCGCAGACGACCTTCCTGAGTGCCCTGATCACCGGCCTTCGACCTTTCTGAAAGGCAAGCCCCGGTGCATGCTGAACCTACTGATTTATAAATTAATCTTGAGTACTTTTAATTGTTTACTGCATTAAGTTGTAGGAGTTATATGAAACCACTTGTTGCATTATACCTGTCCTTGTCCAGATATCGTACTTAATCCTATATTAGGTTTAGGCACGTGTCAATGCTTAGCCCTGCTTAGTACGGTAGAAGTCGGGTGATTTCCGGTCATCCGCGAGATGTAGGAAGGAGTCACGAGTGGCTCTATGGCTATCGTGAATGGACCTTGCTTAAAAATGAAATTGAGACCGGGCGGGAGTTCGATAGTACAGCCGCAAGACACTTCACGTCTTGGGTGTGGAGCTATGCCCGTCTGAGTCGTTTAAGGACCGATTCGCTGTACGTCCTTGAGTCATGTTGAACGCAGTCTAACACTTAGTTGGCCGGATAACCCGTTCCGACCGCGAAGCCGAGTAATGTGATTCAGGCCGGGAATCGAATGGTAGGTTGCTTCTTGGAGGAGAGAAAAGATGTGCTTGGGGACATTGGCGTGAGACCAAGGGGGGGTTAGAGTGCCTATCACCTGGCAGAGTGTCGCCCTTGGGGTCGCGACATTATTCGGACCCGCGATTCCTGAATCATATGAAACGGTGGCTTGTGCGACCCCGGCAGGGGCCTGCGCGGTGAGTGTTAGAAATACCCCTCCAGCTGGATAGGAATTCGATTCGAATCGCCGTCGCTCCCGGTTAGTGAGCACTTGACTTGAGCAGCGGCAACGTAGAACTCATTAAATGAACTGGTGGTTAAGGGAATGATACAATGTTGCCATAATGATATACCTGCTATGGATATAATAATCATGTTGTTTGATTATAATCAAGTGTATGTTTAGTACAGGTGCTAAGATAGATGACAGGTAAATGCTAAAAATAACTGCTAGTGCAGGTGATAAGAGTTTCAATTACTTATGCCTTTATGCAAAAATGTTATGTCAGCTAGCCTCTTGTGTAAGCCTTGCATAATCCTTGGTGTCATCTTATTTCTGGTTTTCGACGGGTAAGTCTAGCTGAGTACATTCCAGTACTCAGGGTTTATTCCCTCCTGTTGCAGATGACATGCTTTATCAGGGATTCTGCAAGACGTGTCTCCACCCTGCGGGTGATGATGACTAGATCACAAGGGCGTGATCGTCTTTATGTACTTTCCTCATGCTTTTGCGGGTTGTCGACCATCCAGACTGGCAGTATTTAATTAACTAGTGTGTGTTATGCTTCCGCTACTTTCAAACTTGGTTTGTAATAATTGCTACTCCGTTTGTGTAAACTTATTTCAGCACTACTTGTGAAATGTAACGTATGATGTTGTATGTTGAATGATGCGATCCTGGTTGTAAGCGAGTTGGTTTGAAATCCTTCGTGGTTTCGATTGACTACCGGGATTATATGGGCTCAAGTTCGAAAATTTGAGCGCTTCGGTGCTTGTTTTTGTACTTGTGCTCTTATAATTTGGTCGGTTCTGTTACAGCTGGTACCGGAGCATAATTCAACATTAAACACATCTTACGAGTAATTAAAAACAAAAGTATTTGTTTGCGAAAAGGGTTAAAAACTATAAAAAAAATTATTTTTTTGGTATGCCAGTGATTACAACCCTTAGCCCAAATAAGGACTCTTAGGTGGCTTATTATAAAGACTAACTTGGGGCCTTGTTTGTTTTTATTTCGTCGTCCATACGGCGTGATATTGTATGGATGCCATCCACTTGGGTGGTAATGTATGGATCAATTACCTCGACGCTCTGGTAAGTGTGAGTTGTGAGAGCATGATCGTCCAACCGGCGGTCTAGGGGAGAGTAGTTTTGGTGACTTACATCTTTACATGTTTAAACCATGTAACTATGTAAAAACACTTAATTGTGGGCATCTATCAATCGGGTAGCTTTGATACTGAAATATATACATCCGGGGATGTGTATATGAGAAGTATTTAGTTTACTGCTTTCTTGTGTGCTTATATTGGGAATTGTTGGGCTGCAATGAAATTTTCTGCAGGTACACTAACAGCGTAACGAGTAGACCGATAGTTTCGCTTATATGAGAGAACGTATGTATGCCACCGCCTAGCGTTAAAACTTTAGGTTTCTACTAAGGTGAGAGGGCGTACGGAACGTGCATGCATCATGTTTAAATATATCATACATATCATTTACTCCCTCCTTAAAAAATTTCTGTACTCCCGACTAAAGTAAATTTCGTATCCCCTAAATGATCCTCACTTTAAGTCGTATCTTATCTTGTTGATACAGATGGCCCGTACCAAGAGGACCGCTCGTAAGTCCACTGGGGGCAGGGCACCGCGTCACCAGCTCGCTCCACGTGAGCCCCGCCCTGAGCCTACTGAGGTGGAAAGGCTGAGGGCAGAGTTGGCTGAAGTGACTGCCGCCAGGAATGCAGCACGGCAACAATTGGAACAAGTGATTCATGATCGTGATCAAGAAACGCTTGCAGTCCAGAGGTTGACAGTGGCAAACCGCAACTGTCAACGCATGTTGGTCCGTGTGATGGAACAGAGGGATGAAGCCTGGCACGAGGAGAACGTTCTGAGAGCTCGTCAGTTTGAGCTCGAGCAACAGTTAGAAAATGCTGAAGAATACAACGATAATCTTCATGAAGAAGTGCACCGCCTGAACAACGAGCTTAATCCCCTGCTACCTAGAAACAACAATGTAGATGAAGATATGGGATCAGGCATCTTCATGGCTGAGGATGATGATGAAGTGGAGGTTGATGGACCACAGGATGCCCCACCCGCAGAAGCACCAGAGGAAGAGCCAGAAGAAGAAGAAGACGAGGAGTTAGAGCCTGTCAGTGAGGAGGACGGCGGGGAGATCCATGACACCGACTCGGAGGATGATGCTTAGAGTAGTCATCACGTGCCTTTAATGTTAGGATCGTCTTTTCTGCCCTCCCTGTGAAGGAGTGAGGCCTTGTAATAACTTGACGTTGGGATGTAAGGTTGAACCGTATGTTTCCTGAATGTAGTTTGAATCTGTTGATTTCGATCACAACTTGATGTCTTATTATGTTGGGTTCAATGATGGTGTCACGATTAGCACCCTTCGGTGCCGCGACGAAACCGAGGGCCTCCTATGGCGCGCGACATAAGGCTGTGCTGCTTGGCACGCGCAGGTATCGAGGTGGCTAGTCATGATCCACCATGGAACACTATCGTTGAGAAGTCTCTTTGTGGTCAGTTTGAAGTAGCCTTTCACAGTCACCTAAAAATCTTGAGATCGAATCCAAGTACCGGCAACAGATCAAAAATCACGTAGATTTTAACGTAAACGGTTCAGTAACTACTGTGCTCCTTGTGTGTGAGCCTTTATCAAAGTACACCTTGTTGGATTCTCTCGCATGATTGCGCCAATTGATCCGCTTGAATGGATTGTGCGGTTGTGATGAATTATTGTGCCATGAATAATTTGAGAAGTCTATTTCATGAAGTCAGTTTGACATATTTACAATAATTCATCTACAAAATTCCCACATCGTCAGTGCTCATTGGCTATGCATTTTGCAGATGTCGTACAATCTACGCCGGGGCCGTGGAAATGAGGAGGAGGAACAGTCGCCCCCTCCGCCACCACCTACTCCGGCCGAGTTGATGCAATCAGTGGTTGAGGGGCAGCGCATGTTGGCGGATGCTATGCGCCAGCTGGCTAACCGGGAGGCTCGTCCTGGCCGCCAGGGCCCAGAGCCAAATCAGTACAGCGATTTCAAGGACTTTCTGGATACAAAGCCCCCGCTCTTCAAGGAAGCGGAAGAACCACTGCAGGCTGACGAGTGGTTGAATACCATTGAACAAAAGTTTCGTCTGCTACGCCTAACTGATGAGCTGAAAACTGAGTATGCTTCCCATCAGTTGCATGGTCCGGCGGGCATTTGGTGGAGCCACTATCGTTCCACACTGCCTGCAAATGTCCCGATTGCTTGGGATCAGTTTAAGGCGGCATTCCGGGGAAATTATATCCCCCCCGGTCTTATGGCAATCAAGCACACAGAGTTTATGAGGCTGTCGCAAGGAAACAAAAGTCTGACTGAATACTTGCAGTCCTTCAACAACCTGGCAAGGTATGCCACTGAGTTTGTGGATACCGATGCCAAAAAGATTGCTAGCTTCAAAAGGGGCCTCGGCCCAAAACTGATGAAAACAATGGGCACTAGCAAATGTACTACTTTCAATGATTTCATCAGCGATGCTTTGACCCAGGAGAACAACAATGCTATTTATTCTGCCTCTAAGAGCCGTAAAAGGGCCCTTGAGGCAAGTGCTTCTCAGTCAAGGACCTCAGCGGCACCGAGGTCTTCCCCTCGCCCACCTGCTCAGAATACAAAGTTCCGTCCGCCGCAGAAGAAGCCTGCTGCAAAGACGGGGTTCCGTAAGGCTTATACCATCGCTCTGCCAAAGGGGACTTCTGGACAGAGCAGCTCTAGTGTTCCTCCTAGCAATATGCCTTGCTGGAATTGCAACAAGCCAGGTCATTGGTCCAGGAACTGTCCGTACCCTAAGAAAAATGTCAACCAAGGTAGTCGTCAGGGACACGCCCATTATAACAGCATTGAGGAAATCCCATCTGGTGAGGTGGTCACCGCTGGTAAGTTTCTAGTTGACCAACACCCCGCAGTGGTACTTTTTGATTCAGGTGCTTCGCATTCCTTTATCAGTCCTAAGTTTGCATCAGAGTTTGCACACAAATTGCATACTGTTGAAGGTGGGGGTTATTGTATTAGCGCAGCAAGTGGGAATATTTCCACAAATAAAGTAGTGGGGAATCTTGAGCTTGAGATAGAAGGGCGAAAGTACTCGCTTGCCTTAGTGGTTTTGCCGGTTTAGGCATAGATGTTATTCTGGGCATGAATTGGATGAGTCAGAATGGGGTACTCATTGATACATCCACTCGGTAGTTATGCTCAGAGACCCTACAGATCAAAAGGGTTTTCTGGTACAACTTCCCAGAAAAGTTGATTTGTCGGGGGAAGTTCATGCTATTCAAGCAAAGGCGTTGGCCGAAATTCCAGTAGTAAAAGAGTTTTCGGACGTTTTTCCCGACGATTTGCCGGGGCTCCCTCCGGATCGGGATGTGGAGTTTAAAATTGAGTTGTTGCCTGGCACGGCGCCCATCTCTAGGAGACCCTATAGGATGCCTCCGAATGAACTCGCTGAACTTAAGGTGCAATTGAACGAACTTTTGAAAAAGGGGTTGATTCGTCCTAGTTCATCGCCGTGGGGATGTCCTGCTATCTTTGTAAAGAAGAAGGATCAGTCGTTGCGGATGTGCGTAGATTATAGACCTCTCAATGCAGTCACTGTCAAAAATAAGTACCCTCTACCGCGAATCGACATCTTGTTCGATCAGTTGTCTAAAGCTAAAGTTTTCTCCAAGATCGATCTAAGATCGGGCTACCATCAAATTAAAATTCGCCCGGAAGATGTTCCAAAGACAGCCTTTTCTACCAGATACGGTCTTTATGAGTATCTTGTTATGTCCTTCGGCTTGACAAATGCCCCCGCACACTTCATGTACTTGATGAATTCGGTGTTTATGCCTGAATTGGACAAGTTTGTGGTGGTATTTATTGATGACATCCTGGTATACTCTGTGAATGAGGAGGATCATGCTGAACATCTGCGTATAGTCCTCACAAGACTGCGTGAACATCAACTATATGCAAAGTTCAGTAAGTGCGAATTCTGGCTTCGTGAAGTACCTTTCCTTGGGCATGTGTTGTCCGATGGAGGAATTATGGTGGACCCCGCCAAGGTACAGGAAATACTGAATTGGAAGGCTCCTATCTCGGTTCACGAGGTCCGAAGTTTTCTTGGTTTGGCTGGCTATTATCGTCGCTTCATCCCGGATTTCTCCAAAATAGCCAAGCCAATGACTCGGTTGCTGCAAAAAGACACCAGGTTTGTCTGGACTCCTGAGTGTGATGCGGCTTTTCACCAACTGCGAACCCTCCTAACCTCAGCTCCGGTTTTGGCACAACCGGATATCGAGAAACCATTTGATGTTTATTGTGATGCCTTAGGCATAGGTTTGGGAGGTGTGTTGATGCAGGAAGGCCGAGTAATTGCATATACTTCTCGACAACTTCGGAAGCATGAGGTGAATTATCCAACGCATGACTTAGAACTGGCTGCAGTTGTTCATGCTTTGAAGGTATGGCGGCATTATCTGCTGGGAAATGTCTGCAATATCTACACCGATCATAAAAGCCTCAAATACATCTTCACCCAACCCGAGTTGAATATGCGTCAAAGAAGATGGCTCGAGTTGATTAAAGATTATAACCTTCAAGTGCACTATCATCCAGGAAAGGCAAATGTAGTTGCGGATGCTTTAAGCCGTAAGTCTCATTGTCATTCCTTAGTTGAAACTGATTTTCATCGATCTCGCCTTCTACATCCAGCAATCTTGTACAACATCACTGTCAGTTGTACTCTCAAAAGCAGAATTATTGAGCTCCAAAAGACTGACACTGGTATATTCCACATCAAGCGTAAGATGAAAGAGCAAGAAACTACACAGTTCAGGATAGATGAAGAGGGTGTACTATGGTTCAAGGATAGGTTAGTTGTGCCTAAGGACCGAGAGCTTCGAAATGATATTATGTCTGAAGCACACTCCTCTAAGTTGTCCATCCATCCTGGCAGCAATAAGATGTATTATGATTTGAAACCACTTTATTGGTGGACCAAGATGCGGAAAGAGATAGCTGCATATGTTGCTAGATGTGACACCTGTTGCAGAGTTAAAGCTGTGCACATGAAAGCTGGGCTACTTCAGCCACTTTCCATTCCAGGCTGGAAATGGGAAGAGATAAGTATGGATTTCATTGTCGGACTTCCTCCTACTGTCAAAAATCATAACTCTATTTGGGTAATTGTTGATCGTTTGACCAAATCAGCTCACTTCATCCCAGTGAGAGTGGACTATCGTCCCACTGACTATGCTGAGTTGTACTTCAATCAGATAGTCCGGCTTCATGGGATACCTCGTACTATCATATCTGACCGTGGTCCCCAGTTCACTGCTCGCTTTTGGGAGCACTTGCATCACCTTCTGGGAACCAAGTTAGTGAGAAGCTCTGCTTATCACCCCCAGACATCGGGTCAGACAGAACGAGTTAACCAAATCTTGGAAGATCTGTTGCGAGCATGCGTCATTTCATCCAAGGATTCTTGGGAAAAATGGTTACCTTTAGCCGAATTCTCGTACAATAACAGTTATCAAGAGAGTATTAAGATGGCTCTATTCGAAGCTTTGTACGGTCGTAGGTGTAGAACCCCACTAAATTGGATAGAATCTGGTGAGAGAAGATTTTATGGTATTGCTTTTGTTGAGGAAGCTGAGGAACAAGTCTGTACCATCCAAAAACATATGGCTGCAGCCCAAGCTAGACAGAAAAGTTATGCTGATCATCGTAGAAAACCACTCGAATTTGAAGTTGGAGACTTCGTGTATCTAAAAGTTTCTCCAATGAAGAGTGTCCAACGTTTTGGTGTTAAGCGGAAACTTACGCCGAGATACGTGGGTCCTTTCCAGATCATAGGTAAGAGTGGAGCTGTTGCGTACAAAATTCAGTTACCTCCAGAAATGAGTGCCATATTCAACGTCTTCCATGTATCTCAGCTTAAAAAGTGTCTTCGAGTTCCTGAGGAACAAGTTCCTTTAGGTGATATCAGGCTGGAATCCGACCTAACCTATGAAGAAAAGCCAGTCCGAGTGATCGATACTCAGGAACGAGTAACTAGAAGTAAAGTGGTTAAGTGGTACAAAGTGATGTGGAGTAATCAGGGGAGTGAGAGTGATGCTACGTGGGAACGGGAGGATTATTTGCGGGATGGTTATAAAGAATTCTATGAAAAATGGTACGCTTTCCAAATCTCAGGACGAGATTTTTATAAGGAGGGAGGGCTGTAACACTTCAAGTGTTTAGTCCATAATTGCATTGCATTTGCATGGCATAAGCATAAGCATGCATCATTCATGTTTGTTATTTTATGTGATGCAACACATGTAATTATTCTAGGGTTTGTTTGATTTATTTCATGAAGTATTTGATAGTTGGTGTAACAAAAAGGTAAGGTAGCCAATCATGACCTACAACACCTTAGTTATACTTAGGGTAACATTTGGAACAAGGTTCATGTTGACCAAAATTACAAAATTGCCCTCCAAGAGAAGTTTGACCACCAATTGACCCTAGAAGGCTCTAGTTTGACCAATTAAAAAGTCTAATTTAGAGACCTTGCATGGAAGAGCACCCTTAAGTAAAGTTGTAGAGAATTTCATGAGGAACAAAAGTTCTAATATGGCCATCTCATGAAAATGACCAGAGCATGCTCAAAAATGGCCCACAAGTCAGCTTGAGTGGGAATCAACACTTAGAAAAATTCTAAGTCTGGAAATTGGACTTTTCAGTTTCACTGTACCTCACTTTAGCAGCTTGTAACTCACAAACTAGGCCAAACCAGTCTTAGAGCCAATTGACAAAGTTGTTGTCCACACATAGCTCTACAACATTGTCAATATCACCATCACCTGGTTCTCAATAGTTTAGGAGAAATAGTGTCAAGAAGTTAGGGTTTCAGTCGGCATTGATCTCTGAAACTGCATTTCAGTTTCCAAGTACACTAGTTTGGAGCCCTGTAGTTTCAAATCCAAACCGAACTAGCTCATGGTTCCTTTTACAAACTTGTAGTGCTCACATAGGTCTACAACTTTGCTAATTGGAGGTTTCACTAATACGAGCTGGTTTGAGAGTAAATCGTCGACGAAACTGCCCTGTCAGTCGGTCTTTGGAGGCGCGGTTTCAGTCACGAGCTCGAACTCCGGCCTGTCGTGGCGCCCGGGCAGAAGAGCGTCGCCGCGTGGCGTCCGAGCTCTGTCGTCGCCTCCACGTCGCGAGCCCAGGCGCGGAGATGAAGACCGAGCCGACACCTCCACCCCCACACTCACGCTCAATCTTCTCTCCTTCACTCTCGCTCTGGCCGGGTTCACCGAGGCGGAAAACGGAGGCGCCATTGCCGCCGCAGCCCGCCCCGTGCTTGTGCAAGCTCACCGTCGCACCACCGTCCTCCAAATCCCGTCCACCGCTCCACCAGCATCCCCTCCACCTCCTCCAACCGTTGCTTGACCGGATTGTGTAGAGGTGAGGGCGAATTTCGG
The DNA here is from genome assembly GCA_038087645.1 of Saccharum hybrid cultivar R570. NCBI lineage: Eukaryota > Viridiplantae > Streptophyta > Magnoliopsida > Poales > Poaceae > Saccharum > Saccharum hybrid cultivar. The sequence goes on from JAQSUU010000398.1 coordinate 1,935,724, forward strand.
TTTCCGCCACCGTGAGTCCTCGCCGGCGCACTGTCCGCGCGGCGGCTCACCGTGGCCAGCTCCCTACGGTCATCCTCCATTCTCACTAGTACATGTTTTGGGTTCCGGGTCGGGTAGAGAAGCCTAGGTGATGACGTTACCGGATGGGATGGCCGGTACACGTCGGAACACCGTCGTGCGCCGCCGCGCCATGGCCGCCGGTGCGGTGCTCACGTGGCCAGCGGCACTTGCTCCACCTCCGTCCTTTTCCGTGGCATGGAGAGGTCCGCCATGTCCTCAGGAAGCCACAGCACACCTCACTTAGGTCCCTGATCCCCGGAGCTCGCCGGACCACCACCGGGTGCCGTCTCCGAGCCGCGGTCGCCATGGCCGTCGTAGCTAGGGTGGGATAGGTTCAGCAAATCTAGGTTTGGTCGATGCGGGAAGTCGCGGGGAAGCCGTTGGTGCTCCTTTCGTCGCCGGAGGCGCCGTCGTCGGCGAGCTTGAGCTCGCCGGAGTCGCGGCCGTCTTCCCCCTTTCGCTCTCTCTCTCTCTGGCCTGCGGGCCCGCACTGTCAGCGTCGCGCGCGCGGGCGGGAGCGCTGAGCAGGCCGCGCGCTGGCTGGGCCGCGCTAGCAAACCGGGCCGGCCCAGTTTCGAATTGAAATTTATTTCAGTTAATTATTTTGTCACAGAATTTTGGTTAAGTTTGGAAAATGAAGATCTAGGGTTTTACTTGCCCAAAAATTATGAGATAAATTTTGTTAGGATCTACATGATGTGGAGTATTTTAGAAAAATATAAATCTGGTATGTGATGTTTAGTTTTCTGAAGAATTTAATAGATCTTCCAAATGTGTTTTGGAATGCATGCAAATTTGTTAAATTTATAACTTGAGCTGTAGTGTTCCATAAATCATGAAATTTGGTGGGTAGGTTACTCTATGCTAGCCCTAGCTCTGGTAAAAATTTGGGCATCAGTGCTTAAGTAATTTCCAAGTTATAATGCTATCTTGTTATTCTAGGAAATACTTAAATGAATTGTTATAAGTTTTCTACATGTGCAATGTTTATATAACTTTTTGGAGAATGTCTTGGTACCCTAGACTGTCCAAGAAAATTAAGAAATCTGTTGTTTGACACTTTTTACTATGCTTGGTTATTTATACAAAAATCAGCCTTTTTGGCTTGGGAATTTTGTGTAGGAAGTTCCTGTGAATAAATTGAGTTCAAAATTTTACAGTAGTCTCTTTGTGGGTCAGAGAGTCCCCTGTAATTTTGGTAGAATTTTAGGAGCAGTTTACACATATGTTTGAAATTCCACTTAATTACTTAAGTAAATTGAGAAATGGGTTTAAATAAATGTTCTAGGTGGGCACACCTTACTTCCTAGTGTCTTTGTGATATTTGTGAACTTGTAGTAGCATTAGTTTGGTTTTAAAAAATGTTTGCCACATCAATAAATATTTAACCTTTGTAATTTTAGGTTTTCTGGACAGCTAAGTAGTAATTCTAAATTTGGCTTTGATAAAAATTGGTTGCTGGACAACTTGTAAATACCAAAGTTGGAGTAAACTTGATGAACTAGCTTGTGTTAAAATTTGGAAGCATTTGGCTTAGTAGTTTGAGAGTTACTGTTGTTTAAAGTGGCAGTTCAAAATCTGCTACTCTCTGTGTTGGAGAAGACAGATTCTGGAACTTGTGAAGTTTGACATGGAAAACTTAGGAGTTTGGAGTTGAGGTCTGAAAATAAATTGTAGTACATTCCTTAGGCTTTCCAGATTGCCTTAGATCATATCTTTTGGAATTGTAAATCTCCAGTTGTGATAAAAACAAGTAGCTGCTGTCCAGAATGCTTACTGTGGTGTTTTGCTGATTGATATGGTGTGATATCCTAAGACATGCTACTTTTGTAATTGTTAGGTGTTAGGGCCTTAACTGAGGATGAGCAGCTTTATCTTAGGTTAAGTAGATTAGGTGAGTATTTCTCTACCGGAGAGGAAATTTGCACCTACTCTTTTGAAGTGATTTGAGTAGAGCATTAAATTGTTGTAATGCATTCCATTCCGAGCATATTGCATCTTTCGTTATGCATCCATGGTATTTATTGTGCATTCATGCAATAGGTGTACCGGAGGGGGTGACACTCCTCGAATTCGAGCCTGTAATTCCGGAGGAGGACCAGGAGCAGCAGGAGCCCGAGGATCCAGCAGGCGAAGGAGTGCCCGCAGACGACCTTCCTGAGTGCCCTGATCACCGGCCTTCGACCTTTCTGAAAGGCAAGCCCCGGTGCATGCTGAACCTACTGATTTATAAATTAATCTTGAGTACTTTTAATTGTTTACTGCATTAAGTTGTAGGAGTTATATGAAACCACTTGTTGCATTATACCTGTCCTTGTCCAGATATCGTACTTAATCCTATATTAGGTTTAGGCACGTGTCAATGCTTAGCCCTGCTTAGTACGGTAGAAGTCGGGTGATTTCCGGTCATCCGCGAGATGTAGGAAGGAGTCACGAGTGGCTCTATGGCTATCGTGAATGGACCTTGCTTAAAAATGAAATTGAGACCGGGCGGGAGTTCGATAGTACAGCCGCAAGACACTTCACGTCTTGGGTGTGGAGCTATGCCCGTCTGAGTCGTTTAAGGACCGATTCGCTGTACGTCCTTGAGTCATGTTGAACGCAGTCTAACACTTAGTTGGCCGGATAACCCGTTCCGACCGCGAAGCCGAGTAATGTGATTCAGGCCGGGAATCGAATGGTAGGTTGCTTCTTGGAGGAGAGAAAGGATGTGCTTGGGGACATTGGCGTGAGACCAAGGGGGGGTTAGAGTCCCTATCACCTGGCAGAGTGTCGCCCTTGGGGTCGCGACATTATTCGGACCCGCGATTCCTGAATCATATGAAACGGTGGCTTGTGCGACCCCGGCAGGGGCCTGCGCGGTGAGTGTTAGAAATACCCCTCCAGCTGGATAGGAATTCGATTCGAATCGCCGTCGCTCCCGGTTAGTGAGCACTTGACTTGAGCAGCGGCAACGTAGAACTCATTAAATGAACTGGTGGTTAAGGGAATGATACAATGTTGCCATAATGATATACCTGCTATGGATATAATAATCATGTTGTTTGATTATAATCAAGTGTATGTTTAGTACAGGTGCTAAGATAGATGACAGGTAAATGCTAAAAATAACTGCTAGTGCAGGTGATAAGAGTTTCAATTACTTATGCCTTTATGCAAAAATGTTATGTCAGCTAGCCTCTTGTGTAAGCCTTGCATAATCCTTGGTGTCATCTTATTTCTGGTTTTCGACGGGTAAGTCTAGCTGAGTACATTCCAGTACTCAGGGTTTATTCCCTCCTGTTGCAGATGACATGCTTTATCAGGGATTCTGCAAGACGTGTCTCCACCCTGCGGGTGATGATGACTAGATCACAAGGGCGTGATCGTCTTTATGTACTTTCCTCATGCTTTTGCGGGTTGTCGATCATCCAGACTGACAGTATTTAATTAACTAGTGTGTGTTATGCTTCCGCTACTTTCAAACTTGGTTTGTAATAATTGCTACTCCGTTTGTGTAAACTTATTTCAGCACTACTTGTGAAATATAACGTATGATGTTGTATGTTGAATGATGCGATCCTGGTTGTAAGCGAGTTGGTTTGAAATCCTTCGTGGTTTCGATTGACTACCGGGATTATATGGGCTCAAGTTCGAAAATTTGAGCGCTTCGGTGCTTGTTTTTGTACTTGTGCTCTTATAATTTGGTCGGTTCTGTTACAGTGCGGCTCCTGGTAACTCTTTCTGCAGTTTCAAGAATCTTTATCGGATATTCTTCGTATGTGAGATCTTCTTTAACAGCAAGTTCTTCCAAAGGAATCTGCTCTTCTTGTATCCGCAAACACTTTTTCAACTGGGAAACATGGAACACATCATGCACACCTGACAAACTTTCTGGCAGTTTCAATTGATAGGCCACTTCTCCACGTCTCTCTAGAATCTTAAAAGGTCCCACATATCTCGGTGCTAACTTGCCCTTCATATTGAATCTTCTCACATTTCTCATTGGTGACACCTTCAAATACACATAATCACCTATTTTGAAGCTCAACTCTCTCCTTCGGGTATCAGCATAACTCTTACGTCTGGATTATGCTACTCTCAAATTGTCCCTATTCATTATCACTTGTTCCTCTGCATTACGTAGAACATTTGGTCCAAACACTTGAGTTTCACCTGTCTGATTCCAGAATAGAGGTGTTCTACACTTACGTCCATATAAAGTTTCGAATGGCGCCATTTTAAGACTTTTCTGGTGACTGTTGTTATATGAAAACTCAGCATATGACAAACTCTTGTCCCAACTAGTACAATAATGTAAAGCACAAGCTCTCAACATATCTTTCAAGATTTGATTAGTCCTTTCTGTCTATCCATCGGTTTGGGGATGATATGCAGAACTGAAATTTAACTTTGTTCCCAAAGCACTATGTACCTGATGCCAAAAATACGATGTAAACTGAGTTCCTCGGTCAGATACGATCTTCTTTGGAACTCTATATAGGCACACTATTCTCTCCATATACAACTCCGCTAGCTTTGCGCCACTATAAGGGGTTTTGACTGGCAAGAAATGGGCTACCTTAGTAAGTCGATCCACTATTACCCAGATCGAATCATATCCGCGTTGAGTGCAGGGTAATCCAGTAATAAAGTCCATACCAACTTCTTCCTATTTCCACTCTGGTATTTTCATTGGTTGCAGCAATACTGCAGGTCTTTGGTGTTCAGCTTTCACCCTTTGACAAGTATCACATATGGCCACATACTCAGCCACATCTCTTTTCAAACCATACCACCAATACTTCTCTTTAAGGTCTAAATACATCTTGGTGCTTCCATGGTGTATAGAATAAGCAGAATCATGTGTCTCTCACAAAATCGTATCACGGATAGCTTTCACTTCAGGTACACATATTCTTTTCCCAAACCATAGAGTACCATTCTCATCCAACCTGAAGCCTGGTGTCTTTCCAACCACTACATTCTCTGCAATCTCCTTTAGTTTCTCATCCTCCAACTGACCTTTGTGTATATCTTGCTCCAACGTAGACTCTATGGCCAATTCCACTATATTATTGATAAAACCCAAATTGAGATGTTCTATTTCAACTCGCAACTCTGCAGGTATAAATGTCAACTGAAGTCCGTTGGCATAGCTCTTCCTGCTAAGTGCATCGGCAACAACATTTGCCTTTCCAGGATGATAATGCACTTCCAATTCATAATCTTTAATTAATTCCAGCCAACGACGTTGCCTTAGGTTCAGCTCTGACTGAGTAAAAATATATTTTAAACTCTTGTGGTCAGTATAGATGTCACACTTATGTCCGATCAAATAATGCCTCCAAATTTTCAGAGCATGGACAACTGCGGCTAATTCTAAATCATGTGTTGGGTAATTCAGTTCATGCTTTCTCAACTGCCTGGATGCGTATGCCACAACCTTTCCTTCTTGCATAAGCACACATCCAAGGCCTAGACGAGATGCATCACAATAAATAGAGAAGCTCTTACTTAAATCAGGTAAGGTCAACACTGGGGCTGTTGTCAACCTTCTCTTCAGCTCCTCAAAATTAGCCTAACACTTGTCTGACCATACAAATTTGGCATTCTTCTCTAATAGGGCTGTCATAGGCTTAGCTAGCTTAAAGAACCCTTCAATAAATCTCCTATAGTACCCAGCCAATCCCAAAAAACTACGGAGTTCACTAACATTGGTTGGGGCTTTCCAATTTAACACATCCTGCACTTTACTGGGTTCTACGGCTATTCCACCATTAGAGATCACATGTCCCAGAAAAGATATTTCTTTCAGCCAGAACTCACATTTGTTTTTTTAGCATACAATTTATGTTCCCTGAGTTTTTGTAAGACTAGTCTTAAGTGTTCAGCATGTTCCTCTTTATTTTTGGAGAATAGAATATTAGGATATCATCTATGAATACCACTAGAAACTTATCCAAGTACTCTATGAACATCTTGTTCATCAGATACATAAAGTATGCAGGTGTATTTGTCAGTCCAAAAGACATCACTGTATACTCATAAAGGCCATATCTTGTGGTAAATGTTGTCTTAGGTATGTCAGATGCACAAATTTTTAGTTGATGATATCCAGAACGGAAGTCCTGCTCCAAGTGGGCAGCAAGAAATGTTTAATCATTTTCATTCAAGTATTCATAATGTGGTGGAACACTCATTTGGTGTGTGGAAGATGAAATGGAGGATCCTTCTTAATATGCCGAGTTACCCGATGCAAAAGCAAAAGATGATTGTCGCCGCAACCATGTGTCTACATAATTTCATTCGTGAGAACCATTCTGAGGACAAAGATTTCAGTAAATGCGATAGGAATCCAGATTATGTGCCCACTATACCTCGAAGGTATAGAAAGGATTTTGGTTTGCACAAAGGTGGTACATCAACTTCAAAATCTAATGATCGGAATATGGATAAATTTCGTGATGGCCTTGCTCGGGCAATTTATCTTTCTAGATCGTCATGATTATATATGTTTGCATTATATCATGACATATGATTTGTGTAATATTTCATCACCTTACGTGGGCATATTGCTTGCGACTTTATTGTGTTATTTATTATTTATTATTTTTTCTATTTTATTTATAATTTATTAACTTTTTAATTAAAAAATTTAAATTCAAATTTTGTCGTCGGAATAAAAAGCATGCAGAAATGTATGCAAAACGTACACATCAAACAACCTAGCTCGTGACCGTTAGGGAGGGAAAAAGGAGACTACTAAAAATAGAAAAGCAAGGGCGTTATAGTCATTTTGTGCTTTTGACGTACTATGAGAAGCTGTTTTGCCAAACGGGTTGTCAAAATGACTCCAGCTCCATCGAAAGAGCAGTTCGTGGAGCTGAAGCAAAAAAAAAACGGCTCCACCAGTGAAGTGGAGCCGTGCCAAACGAAGCCTTAAATGAAGCATGTCATGCGTTTATACAGAAAGTCTACTTTTCCTCCCTAAACTTTCACGAAAATCCGTTTTTCCTCCCTCAACTCCAAAACCGGGCAAACCACCTCTCTCAATTTTTCAAACCGTGCATTTAACTCCCTCGAGCGGTTTTGAAGGCGGACTTGCTACAGTAAACGAAGGTTTGCTACAGTTTCGTTTTTTTTGTCTTTTCATTTTTTTTTATTTCGGCTGAATCTTTGAAAAATCATAATAAATCACAGAAAAATAATAAAATGGAAAATCCAAATGTTGTTGCACTCCACATGAGTAGATCTACACAGTGAACATATAATATGGTATGCTTTAATACAAAGTTTTCGCTACGAGGTTTTGCCTTTTTCTTTTTTATTTATTTCGGTTGAATCTTTGAAAAATCACAATAAATTAAAGAAAAATCATAAAATAGAAAATCTAATTTTGTTATACTCCCCACATGAACATATCCACACAGCCAAACCCGCGTTCACTGTAGCAACCATCGTTTACTGTAGCACCCGCCTTCAAAACCGCTCTAGAGAGGTAAAATGCACGGTTAGAAAAGTGGAGGGGAGTGGTTTACCCGGTTTTGGAGTTGAGGGAGGAATAGCGGACTTTCATGAAAGTTAAGGGAAGAAAAACGTACTTTTTCCGCTTATACAAGGGGAAGCCACGGCTCGCTAGAGGCAGAGCCCGTCCACGGTGCCGTGTCGATGCATATACTCATATAAATGACCAAGGTGTTTCTCAAAAAAAAAGAATATAAATGGCCAAGGTTAACTATATTAAACTCTCTTCATCCTAAATTATAAGTTATTTTAACTTTTCTGAAAGTTAAAGCATATTAAATTTGACTAAATTTATATAATGAAATAATAACCTTTATGATATATATCAAATAAGTATCATTAGATTATTTATTAATTATATTTTTATAGTACAGTTTGATACCATAAATCTTTGTAATTTTCTCTATAATTTTAGTCAAACTTGAGATGTTTTGACTCTCTAAAAAGTTGGATGCCTTAGAATCTGGAACGGAGGGAGTACTTCAAAGACAAAATTAAAGCCGACAGTTGAGTAAACTAATCGTCAAGTTATAGGACGAACCATCTGAGAAATTTCATCAAAATATGCAGTAGACCCTGAGAAGCCCTCTCCGTTGTGTAGCCATGTTGGAATGACTTATAGTTTGGAACAGAGAGAGTAGGTGAGAAGATGAATACACACTACGAATAACTATGTGGGAGGATGAATAGAGAGAGAATAATGACTTAGACCTCAAACAAGAGAGAGAGAATAATTTTTCTCGAATACGCAGGAGAGCTGCGTATAATTACATTAAGAAGAAGAGTTGTAAAATACAACACGCACACCACGCACACACTGTTCAGCATAAACAACGCGCATCTAGTGCGCTAGGTGGTCTAATATCCGGACCAACCTAGCAGACTGCTCCCCAGTTCGATATTACATAAATAGAACAACCAACGTGCGAACACCGCCGCGAGAGAGAATAATGACTTGGACCTCAAACAAGAATCCCCGTGGATCCTTACCGTGTACTCCAACAAACAGTACAGTACAGTACGGGTCCTGTGTAATCGCTGTTAAAGCATGGAATGAAGAAAGTATTAGGTGTATAGGACAATTTATCAGTTGACGGTTCAACCGGGAATTGGAGCAACAATAATAGTCAGCTGTGAATCTGTGATAAAGAAAGGTAGATACATATATGATTTGATTTGTGCTACAGTACTGCCGCCACCACACTGTTTCGTCGGATTCTTCCATCATCTATCTAGGTTGGGAAATTTACATGCGCGACAAGAAAACAAGATCCGAGCAAGAAAAGGACGACGGGCTTTGAGCTGTGGTTGGGGCCGCCTGGATTTTTCTATCTTGTTTGGGGCCTGTCTTTGTTGTCATGAAAACGCGATGTTCAGCGCGCCGGTTGAACAATGAACAGTGACCATATGAAAACGCACGTGCAGTGCGCGCCGCGCCGCCGGCGGCGTCAGTGGTTGACTATCCTATTACACAATGCAACCTCTAGTACTACTGCTAGCTATAGTACCTGTCATTAACGAACGACTTCCCGAGAAAGACAACACACGGCATCGGCATGCATCGGAGTTTACCCTGGCCGGCCCATGGCCACCAGCGTTGAGCTATCCCAATTCCCATCGACATACGTGTGCAATCACAACGTTTTTTTTCCTGATTATAGCCTCACTGGACACAATCTTTTATTTTTTTTCCTGCTTTATCATATAAACTTAAATTATCCAGCTACATTCATTAAAAAAACTCACAATGTAGTTTTTGGCCCTCAAGGGCATATGCTTTCCTACTATGCATCGTTGGATAATGTCCATGGAGATATGTGCACACAACTTCATATACATCCAATGGTGCACGTCAAAAAAGCACATGCTAAGGGTAGATTTTTTTACTGTGCACGCTAGTTCCCTCGGGTCAGCTTGAACAACCCATACATAGTTTACCTTTTTATGACGGATTGAGTGCAGATGGTTGATGATGTTGAGTACCATAACATAGGCTACTTACCATTCCTAAGAAGACTACTCTGTTTCATCCTTTGGATACATATTTATCAAGGTTAAGTTTTTGAAACTTTGAGAGCTTTATTCCTACTAAGTTCCTTATTATAACACTCAACTATGACTGAGTCTATTTTCAGCCTTGGATCATGAGACCATTCATTTTTCAATATCAACTATCAATACCGTTCACTTTTCAACTTAACTCAAAAGTGATAAGCTTATATTATAACAATCAACTATGACTGAGTCTATTTTTCAGACTAGAATCATGAAACCATTCATTTTTCAAACCTCAACTATCAATACCATTCACTTTTTCAACATGACTCAAATTTAGAGTGCCTTTACGTAGCATGACGTCGACATGGAGACATGGTAGACAACTAAATACTATTTGAAGTATTAAATTTATAAATAGATTTAAAATTTTGAAACTATTTTAAGTGAAGTACAATACATAATATGACTCCACTATAGATAGTACAGTCATTCAAACTAAACTAAACATTTTTCCATCGATCAAATTACACTCCATACTAGCTTGTACTCCTGCCATCTAATGCAACTGAAAATGTAAAATCAATAAGGTGAGTTGATGTTCAAGCGATGAGATGGTTCAAATAAAATACACAACACAAGAGCCTAGCTAGCAGCACAAAGATGAGCAACACATGCACCTGATACCTGATGAGAATGTAAACGCAACATGAGACTATTTCTTTGAAAGGCTGCAGCTACGTACAGTATACGACTACAAAACTGTCGGTTGTTAACCAAAACCGACAATGATACTAACTGTCAGTTTCGAAGCAAGTAGTTATATCGCTACCGGTTTTGAAATTGCCGGCAGTAGTGTCCCTCTATGTAGTCGTAGTGTACTATATGTGTAGTTATATATACACGTAATGTTGCTGGTATATGCATTATTGTCGTGACAAAGAAGCTAAAGTGTAAAACCTATAATATACTACTTTTTGAAACGATGCATAAACTAGCTACGTTCAAGTAGTTCGATCCAGATGCATTGATCATGAAAGAAAAAGAAATAGAGCAACGACATGAATCATACGTAGGTGCACAAGCCCGTGCACACCGACACGCGCAAGTGCTTAACCCAGAGGCCAAAAAGCGAGAAAAATGGGCGAGGAGAGACAAAACGTCTGAATCCAACTCCACCACGCAACGACTGACATTGCAGAGAGACGTATAGCAGATTTCTGTAAAGAATCATCTATTTATACATTACATGATTACAATTTTATTTCCGGCGTTTACAGATGTGCATGTCATTATTTGTTAAAACTGCAGCTTCGAAATCACTGCCTGGAAATTAAAGTGGGAACGATCGTCATCGCATGCTCTCAATTTGTTCAATCCTCTGCATCACCGCGTTCGCTGCCGATGACACCAGCTCGGCCAAATCACTGCATGCAGATCCAGAGATCACCATTAATAATAGAAAACGATTTTAAGAGACAGCCCTTTTTATTTATAATGGTGTTCATGTGGTCTAAGCAAATCCCTTTCCCCACCTATCTATTATTGGACAAGTATAATTAGTTCGGTAGTTCCACACAATACCTATACTTCAGTGCCTAAAATCGATTTCAGGCGACCCGCTCCCACGCGCCCGCTTCGATGAAGAAGACGGTGGAGTGGTTTCCCAACTCCGGCGCCCTCTCTCTCTGACTCTCTCTCTCTCTTCCTCCCGAACTCTGGCGGGCTTAGAAGGGCCTTGGGGAAGGTAGGCCAACCAGGCGATGGGAATGGAGGGAGGGCGATTAGGGTTCTGGCTACGAAGGAGGCGGTCGGGCCAGGTCAGTGCGGGGGCGACGATGGCCATGGTTGCGGCAGGAGGGGGAAGGGAAAGAAGGAAGCCGCCGCGGACATGGTAGGGTCTTGTCGGAGCTTCATGGCTGCAGCCGCTCCGGCAAGACCCTACCACGCTGTGGCGGGGTGGCGGCAGCGATGGTGGTGGGGTCGCATGCTTTGGGAAGAAAAGTGACTGACCTGAGGTAGAAGACAACACAATGACCATCGGATGTTCATCCTACTGTTGGATTCCATCTCCTGAGACGAAGCCTGTTTTGAGGCGACTGAAGTATTGCACATCCCTTAGTTCCGAGCTAATTTTATTATTATTGCATGCGTGCATGACAATGCTCGCAGAGCGGCAGAGGTCAGAGCCAGGTCAGAGCAGGCTCTGAGAATTTCAATGGCGCATTCATGGACCCATATAGGTCAGGTCGGCGCGTTACACGTACCCTGTGGCTGGGTCGTAGGCGAGGCCGACGGTGTACTTGGCCTCGCGGAGCGCGACCCTGAAGCGCTCGACGTCACGGGGCGCATGGGTGTCGACGACGGCCTCCGGCAGGACCAGCTCGGAGGGCTTGACACCGTAGAATATGGGGACGATCACCTTGCGCGCCTCCACCAGCGCGGCTAGCTCGTGGAGGCAGAACTCGGAGTCGAGGTAGTGCTCGGAGAAGATGGCCACGGCCACCTTGCACTGGCTCATGCCCTGGTTGATGCCCTCCACCAGCCTGTCCCCCGGACGCAAGGACATGCTGTCCAGGAACGTGCGGACACGGCCGCCGCTGAGCTGCAGCAGCCGGTCGTGCAGCAGGCGCGCCACCGTGTGCCGGGTGTCCACACCACGGTGGTTGATGAACACGTCGTAGTACGGCGGCGACGCCTTCGCCCAGCCGGACACCTCCTCCTTGTCAGCGGACGACTCCACCCGCCGCGCCTCCGCCGTCGACGAGGCGCTGTTCCCGGTGGTGGCTGCGACATCCGCTGACGCGTTGAGGCGCGCCGCCGGCGAACCGCTCATCAAAGCCTCCGCGCGCCGACGAATGAAGCTGAATCGGCCAACGATCAGGGAACAGTACTCTGGGGGATACAATGCCCGGGGATGAGTTTTATATAGCGGCAATTGGCAACAGCGTACGTGTGAAAGCGTACGCTCCTTAGTGAGGAAAAATCCATTTTGATTCTGCATTTGAATACAAGATGCGTAACACAGCATGCTGTTTGAAGGAAGAAATTTATGACGCGCACGGCTTGTCCAGCGCTTCGTCGGTGAACATCAACATTCAACATCAGCTCGATTGTCTACTTGTGTTCAAACGTGTCCGCGGACACGACACAAAAGCCAGCAGGAATCAGAAAGGCGCGCAGGTGCTAACAGAAGCATTGAAAAATTAAGAGAAAAGCTAAGCATCAACCGGTTGTTTTTTATGTCTGTGCTCACGTGTTTTACCAGCCATCGGAATTTGCTCACTCTTATCTCATCCATCGGATGCTTTGTTCTGTGTTTTCATCGTGCAAGTAGTTTTGTTTCTCTAGTGAGAGACACCCACACACAGCTTTGCATTTTATTTTCTGGGAACCGCACCCATTTCTTCTTGTCGTCTTCATTTCGGTGAGTCTTATCCGTCAGGCAATGTCTAGGGTATGTCATTTCAGTCATCTCCCTTGCTTTTGTTTTGTTTTTTCTCTCGTTGGATGCTCGAACTAGTCCCCGTGTGTCCTGTTATGGTTTTCTTCTCCTGTTCTATTCGTTCTTGCCGATTTCTTCCAACAGCAAGTCATAGAACACTACCGGAATCGCCTAATTTACCTAGTGTAAAAAGGTTTGCCGAGTGTAATACATCGGGCACTCGGCAAACTGATTATTTGCCGAGTGTGACACTCGGCAAAGAACGACACTAGGCAAAGGAAGCCTTTGCCGAGTGTCAACACTCGGCAAAATTAGACACTAGGCAAACCTGGATTTTGCCTAGTGTCGGACACTCGGCAAATGTTTGACACTCGGCAAACACCGACGACAGATGACGGCCATACCCTACCGTTTGAGTTTGCCGAGTGTCACACGGCTGACACTCGGCAAACATGTACTTTGCCTAGTGTCAAAGTTGTGACACTCGGCAAAATGACCATTTGCCGAGTGTCAGACTTTGGCACTAGGCAAACTAATTTTTTTTTTTGGATTTTGACCTCCCAAAATTTTCTGTAGTTGTCCTATACTAACTTGAACTACATGTTTAAATTTGGCATATTTCTTGAACCTTTTGCTATATTTCTTTAATTTATTTCATTTAATTGATTTTTTTGGATAAAGCAAATGTGAACTGCAAGAGGATCGAATAATGGAATTTAATGTATGAAAAAATGATATTCATGTTATTGAGTCTAAAGTGAGGCCGTATCCAGGAACAGACCAAAAATTTCGTACATCTTGTTCACGAAATATGACAACGAACTTGTGGGCGAGTTGGTTTTAAATTTTATAAAAAGCAAACGAAGTCCGAAAATCATGAAACTTGACAAGATGTCGTGATATCATATGTGGAGTTTGTAATAAAAATTTGAGATGGTTTCGCGCAAGTTTGTCACGGCGTTGGTTACAAACCAAGACATATCCACATAACATATAGATATCATATGCAGAAATGTCTTGGTTTGTAAGCAACGCCGTGACAAACTTGCGCGAAACCATCTCAAATTTTTATTACAAACTCCACATATGATATCACGACATCTTGTCAAGTTTCATGATTTTCGGACTTCGTTTGCTTTTTATAAAATTTAAAACCAACTCGCCCACAAGTTCGTTGTCATATTTCGTGAACAAGATGTACGAAATTTTTGGTCTGTTCCTGGATACGGCCTCACTTTAGACTCAATAACATGAATATCATTTTTTCGTACATTAAATTCCATTATTCGATCCTCTTGCAGTTCACATTTGCTTTATCCAAAAAAATCAATTAAATGAAATAAATTAAAGAAATATAGCAAAAGGTTCAAGAAATATGCCAAATTTAAACATGTAGTTCAAGTTAGTATAGGACAACTACAGAAAATTTTGGGAGGTCAAAATCCAAAAAAAAAAATTAGTTTGCCTAGTGCCAAAGTCTGACACTCGGCAAATGGTCATTTTGCCGAGTGTCACAACTTTGACACTAGGCAAAGTACATGTTTGCCGAGTGTCGGCCGTGTGACACTCGGCAAACGCCCTAGCCATGAGTTGGGCTGTCGCGAGTTGGGCCCATCGGCCCATCCAATAAGCAGTGGAGTTCCGGTTAGGAATCCCCCCGTTCCCCAATCGACTCCCTCTCTCTCAATCGGCTCCCTCTCTCTCGTCTGTGGCGGCGGCCGGTGGTGGGCGGCGGCGGGCGGGCAGCGCGTGGCCTAGCTCGTCCGCGCGTTCGGGGAGGCAGGCGCAGGCGCGCAGCGGGCGGCGCGCGGCCAGGGAGCCAGGGCGGCCAGCCGGCGGCCAGGGGCGCCGGGGCGTCCGGCGGCCAGGGGAGCCGACGGCCAGGAGGAATCCGGCAAAACTGCAGCAGGCCGGCCACCACTACCTCGACGTCAGGTACGGTAGACTAACGGTATCAATGGATTAGCGAAGTGTGGTGGATCTGATAGATCGATTAGTACTAAATGAGTGAGCACCTTGAGAAACGGTAGACGAACGGTAGACGAACAGCCTCCTGACTTGAGGATTTCTAGGTGGCTATGTTTGAATTGGTGTATAGGATATGTAGGAAGTAGAAATGAGTGAGCACCTTTGGAACCTGAGGCACGGAATCAGCGCTGTGAGCATGTTTTTCAGAATCTTGGCAGGCCGGATTTGAAATGCAGCTTCTTGTGCGGTGTTTAGTGGTGATTTGGAATTGCCTGCATCTTCCTTTACAAAATTAGGCGACTGCTACATTGGGTTTTGTTGCCGGTGCAGTGTTCTCTCTGTATTGGTAACATTGGACTTTTCTACAGTCTGTCCAATGTATCTTCCTTTGGCCTGCTGTCTGATTGTACACACGTCTGTCCAAACACAAACCGGATGCCTGCTGGCTGAGCCTGATGTCTGTTGTTATGCTTTCAATAGAAACATGGATTTTGTCTTTTGACTGATGTCTGTTGTTGCCAATGATAAGTATTCACCAAAGTCAATATTGTTTAAATTTTTGTTTCTTTTTAATGCCAAGTGTTTCTCTTGTCGGATTTTCTATTCTATTTTGCCGGTCCATAAATATAGAATATTAATACTGATTTCTTTTGAGATTAAGTAAGCTTAATTTGATCTTCTTATATGTCACATACTTGATGACGTGTAGGTGATTCCGTCTTGGTGCGCCCAGCACACCGCGTGCTGGGCATACATGGTGGACAAGTGGTGCGCCCCCGAGTGGGCGGAGACGCACAATGCTTGCCGGGAGCGCCGTCTGATGATGGAAGGTGTACCACACCATCAAGGTAGCCGCAGCCTCAGCGGATACGCACAAACATGGGTACGTGAATTCATTTATTTATTCTAACGCTCAATTCTGCATGATTTCTAATAATTTTGTTGTTCTCGTAGTCGTCGTCACATGGTGGCCAGCCTTGCTCCCAGTTCAAGGCATGGGCTTTGGCCCACAAGGGCAAGGCAACGTCCGACGTCGACTATAACCCGGAGGACCCTCCCTCGGCGTACAGCAACGCTTCCGTCCACAGCCGCCTCAGTGAGTACGTTGAGATGGCAAGGTCGGTCAATGGGACAGATTACGATCCGAGCACCCAGGACTTTGATGGAGAACTCGTCATGAGGGTGGGAGAAGGCAAGAAGCATGGGCGGTACTACCTCGGCGACGGAATAATCGACACTGGCTCTACTCCCACTCTCTCCCAGATCCGGGCCAGGAGCACCAGCGCAAGTCCGGCCATACGACCTCGGCCGGACACTGCACAACGGCGGATAGAGGCACTCCAGGTTATTCCTGTTTTATTCGTCGTTCATTGATTTTTACATACCTTAGCTTTGCATTATTGTAACAATGCAGTGTAATGTTGTAGGCCCAACTGGAGGAGGAGAAGAAGCGACGGGAGGAGCTGGAGGCGAGGGTGGCAGCCGAGCGGGCCGAGCGGGAGGCCGAGCAGCGGGCGATGGCACAGTGGTTCTCCTATGTGACCAGTCTTGGCGCCGCTGTGGGTCATCAAGCTCCGCCGCCGCTATTCGCTCCACCTCCACCTCCACCTCCTAATACAGCTACTCCTGTGAGTATGAATATTTTAGTTTGTATGTTCATGCTTAGAGTCAAACCACAACGCTACTTAAAACCTAGGGGAGTATAAATGTTTTAGTCAAGTATGATATATATTTATCTTGTGTCACACATGCAATCTCTTCTCCTTTGTGCAGAATCAATCGGCGGCATCGAATGACGTGGCTCATGCTTCACCAAATCCTTCACCAAATCAGTCTCGTTGGCCGCCAGCTTGATGATATTTGTGGTTGTTAATGGTACTTCTATTTGCACTTGTGGTTGTGATTGATGGAGCACTTGGATTACTTGTGAACTTATTGTGATGATATATTATGTGACATGTGACATTTGTGATATGTTTGTGATGTTGGTGATATATATGTGTTGTTAGTGATATACAAGTGATGTTGGTGATATATATGTGATGTTGGTGATATATATGTGATGTACATATTTCTGTTTGTTTGGATGGAACGAAAAAAACAAATAAAAGCGACGGTTTTAGGTCAGTTTGCCTAGTGTTACACTCGGCAAAGAGTACATTTGCCGAGTGTACAGGTCAAAACACTCGGCAAAGGGAGTGCGCTGAGCATTTCTGGAAACCTGCTTTGCCTAGTGTCTTGAATTTGCCGAGTGTCATGGCAAGAACACTAGGCAAACTTCAAAGGTTTGCCGAGTGTCACGGCAAGAACACTAGGCAAACTTCAAAGGTTTTGCCGAGTGCTGACACTAGGCAAATCAAATTTTGCCGAGTGCTGACACTAGGCAAAGCAAATTTTTTTTTTCCAAAATTAGGCTTTGCCGAGTGCTGAACACTCGGCAAACTAATTTTTTCTTTTTTTAAAAAATGGTTTTGCCGAGTGTCGACACTAGGCAAACCATATGACGCCGTTTCGCATCCGTCACGGCGACTTTTGTTTGCCGAGTGTCAAACGGACACTAGGCAAAGAGTTTGCCGAGTGTCCGAAAAATGACACTCGGCAAAGTCACCTTTGCCGTTAAGAAATTTGCCGACACGGCTTTGCCGAGTGTGGCACTCGGCAAAGGGTTTGCCGAGTGTTTTTGACCCTTTGCCGAGTGTCGTAGACACTAGGCAAAGCGCTCGTCTCCAGTAGTGGAAGTCAGTTGAGGCAAAGAAAACCGGCCAAGTCGGCTTGGATCCAGCCAGGACGGATTTGTCGGGCTCCTGTGCAGAGGCTACCGAAACTGCCAAGCCGGTTGCTTGTTCCAACGACCACCGACACGCCTCCAAGTGATTCAGTCCCTGTTGAATCAGATGTGGTTCCCACGGCCTCAAAGGTGCCTAAGGACGATAGAGAGAAGGAGATGGTCAATTATGAGCCCTCACCGGAAAGGACCAATGTCAGTATGGTGTATCTGTCATGACTATTACTTTGTGGGAGATGATGCAAGGACGGCTCAATTCGACTTTGCGACACAAGCCCGAAGACTCCGTGAATCATCTGAAGCCGCTACATGTGAAGGGCCACATTAATGACACACCAATTAATCCATAACATATTGGTGGTTAATGGAGCGACTGTGGATGTCACCGAAGCAGCGGCTTAGTTGGTTAGAAGCTTTCAACGAAAGCTCGGCTAGCCCGGGTTCGATCCTCGGCGCCCGCAGTATTTCCCTGCACAGTGCATGGGAATGAGGAGAAAAACTCCTCGGTTCAAAAAAAAATATTCGCTTTACAAGAAGCTTTGGCGGCACGGATGAAGAGTTGATCAAGACTAATATGATAATCAGTGGCTTTGTAGGAGGAGAGCCAATTCCGTCCAAGGGAGGTTGCTTCGATGGTGTTCACCATCAGGAGCAAAACATTAGCAACTGTTTTCTTTCAAGTGCAAGGAGCTCCTACTTAATTCTTGGGCGCGATTGGATCCATGTCAATCAGTGTGTTCCTTCCGGTCTGCACTAGCTCCTCATCTTGTGGGTGGACAACGAAGTGGAGATCATTCACACACACTCATCGGCCCATGTTGTCATGGCCAATGCTCCTTCAATCGGGGCGCATGATGGTATGGCCTGCTTGTCTGAGCATAACCTTGTTGATTTTTAGTCATTAGTGTCACTAGAGAGGGCTTTGTACTTGTTTCTTTGAAGCTGATTAATAATTGGCTCAATATCTTCATGTAGTTACTAGTGGATTATAATTTAGAGTGTGGTTGAAACATCGTGTTGAGCAGTATCAGACTTCGACGGATGTTTGTGAGGATATTGACGCTTTTGATGAACTTAATAAATTAGGACAAGGTTTTACGTCGCCTGACCCATTAGAAAAGGTTGATATTAGGGACGGCTCTGCGCCAAGGCTGACGTTTGTAAACCAAAAATTGGAAGTCGATTATAAAGTTAAGTTAATCAAGCTTCTCAAGTGATATATTAATTGTTTTGTAAGGAATTATATTGAGATGCCAGGATTGAGTCGCGAGCTTGTTAAGCATCAGCTTCCCATTAAACCTGGGTTTAGGCCTCACAAACAACAACTGTGCAGCTTCAACTTATAATATATAACTACATTAAAGAAGGAATTAATCAGTTGTTGGAAGTGGACTTCTTTAAGCCATGCAAATATGTAGCGTGGATCTCTAATATTGTGCACGTACACAGAAAGACTCCAAAAAGTTGCGATTTTGTATTGATTTTAGATATCTTAATATAGATCTACTATGAAAGATGAATATCTTGTGCCTATCACTGATATGCTTATTAATGTTTCTTTGGGACATCGCATTATCAGTTTCCTTGATGGTACTGTTGGCTATAATCAATTTTTGATGGCCGAAGGGAACTTGTCCAAAATCGCCTTTAATTGTTCTTGGGAGATGATCACCTTGCAATGTCTCTAACATATATGATTTTCCGAATATCACTTTGATCAACTTTAATAGACCTTCCCAGCTCGGTCACAGCCACTTGCCAAACTTGTTGCTCTTCGTCCCAAGTGGTAAAATAGTTTTCCAACTCGGTGACCATTTCAACCTTGTCACTCTTAATATACTTCGAAGCTTGTATTCTTTTATTGGTTACCTCATAAATATTGTCTATCATCATATCATGATACACTATAGCGGATAATCATTTGTTTTGCTAATCTATATGCATTCAAATTCACTTTGACCAATAACATGGCTTCCTGCCCATACACCCGCTCAAAACGAGTAACCTTAGTGCTTAGTGGCACTATGTCTAGATATGCGATGAACTCACAGAGCTTCAGACAAAACTTCATGCCACATTTATGGGATCGTCCTCAATCTTTTTTTCTTGATAAGCTTGATCAAAGTCTTATTGCTCAATTTAGCTTGGCCATTAGCTTGAGCATAATATGGAGATGAATTGAGTAACTTAATTTTATACAATTCGGCAAAATCTCATACTTCTTTGACACAAAAGACATCCCTTGATCTGTAGATAATGTCTAAGACACACCGAATCTATATATGATATGCTCAGTAATAAACTCAATCACCTCCTTATGTGTCATATTCTTCAAAGGAACAACAACATTCCACTTTGTAAAGTAACCAGTATTGACCAAGATGAAGCCATGTCCCATTGACGATGGAGGATGAATTTGGCCAATAAAATATAGCCCCCAACCTCGAAACGACCTTGATAATAGGATGCATCAAAGCAGCAAGAAACAACTGAATATTACCAAACCGTTGGCACTCTTCGCACCCATTGTATTAGCGAAAGCAATGACAATCATAATGGACCAATAGAAACCAGCCTAATGTAATAACCACTTTGTCTTTGAAGCATATTGATGTGTACCACATATGCCTTCATCAACCTCTTCGATAGCCACTTTAGCTTGATCATCACTCGAGCACTTCAGCAACAAGTCTTTAGTAGTTCTTCGGCACAATTTGTTGTGTCAGATAAACTTAAATGCACTCTACATAACACTTTTATCAACTTTAGCACTTGATTTACATAAATAATTAATAATAGGAGTCCTCCAATCGACTAAATCTGGCCCGCCATCAACCAATATTATTGTAGGAAGCCTCTCTGCAGAACCGAAGCTGTATCCCAAAATAATTAAATATATAGCAGTAATAAGCAAATAAATGAAACTCAAAGACCAAATGAAGACCGACGACCGATAGTAGAGAAATTTAATCATCAACGACGACGTTAATTATTAATTTCAGTCGCAGGTCCAATATAAGCACTGGAATCATCAGTTGCATGCTCCGAAGATTCATCAAAATATATACGTACCCTGTAGAGATGGAGAAGAGAACCGAAGCCCCCCTCTGTGGTCCGTACACGGCTTGACCAGTATGAGCCCACACCACACGCTGCGCTTGGAATTCGTTTGCTTGGCTCTGACTGCTGATCGACCTTCTTGAGGATAAAGCCTGTCCATCCATCTATTGTTGATAAAACCTGGATTACTTGTTTAGTACTCCCTCCGTTTCAAAATAAATGACGTTTTTTATTTTTACACTTCTTGTTTCACCGCTTGTTTTATTCAAATTTTTTTGTGTAAATAATAAAATAAATAAGTCAATATTAAAGTATATATATCTAATGATAGAATAAGTCATAACAAAATAACTAATATTTAGACAAAATTTTTGAATAAGATGAACGATCATCTCGAAGTACAAACTCCGGTTCGATATATCTGGTGTGCGCTCGTTTTGGAGAATGACCATTTTATCTGGCGCAACATCATAGCATGCGTTGCAATTGAATAGCATGCAACACTTACCAGGCCTCTTTATAGGCAAGGCACTCTTCTCACTGCTTGCATGCAAAACTGATTCGCTATTCCGTTTGAGTTGTTTGACTGATCCTCCTCCCTTCGTTGCATGCATGCAAAAAATTGATGATGACTTCAACAAACGAAGGGTCATGGCACCACCGGCTAGGAAACGGAAGGTGGATTAAATAGTTCTTGGTATCTGGAATACTAGTGTTGCGCCACATAAAACGGAATGGAGGGAGTAAAAAATATCACTTATTTTGAGACAGATGGAGGGAGTAGTGATCAAGTAATTAATTAATTGTCTGGATTTAATAGTGCCCATATATCTATCGTAATCAATGCATGCAAGAGCGCGGCTGCATTTGCAGGTCAAACAAGAGTATGTAACCGCGCGCGTCTGACTCACTCGCGAACCTTATCTTTACCTGTATAATTTTATGTAGACTACGACTACGTACCATGCATGACCACGACACACCTGAGATCCTCGCGTGGATACTTACCGTGTACTCCAACTCCAAGTCTCCATCTATATCTATCAGTAGTGAACAAACAGACACGGGTCCTGTGATTTCCTGTTAAAGCATGGAAAAAAGGTACGACCTACCTAGACGGTTCAACCTATGCCACACTGTTGCCTCAGATTCTTTGTTTTCTGCCTTTTTTTTTGTTTTGACAAATTAGTTTTCTGGCTTTTGGTGGATGGTCATCGTGCATGCTCAGATAATCAGATGAGTGCGTGCATTTACACGCCTTCATGGCTAGTTGTCCGCACTCATATATATTAATATTATTATATGTGTACTTACTGATCATGCCATTAATTATCAGAATTTCCTAGCATGACCGGGGAAAATGGTCGAGAGACTTAGGACATAGCATCAGGGACGAAGCCAAAAAAAATTAGGAGGGGCTGAACAATAGTGCTACAGGCTACAGCAATGTAACCACACTATGACCCCTCACTTGAAACATCGATGAATGATGAAAATCACAAAATACAGTCTATCATCGATATATTGAAAACTGAAAAATAAAATATATCATGAGTTCATGACAATCAGACAATCACCAATCATAGACTCAGTTTCACGGAAAAAAAAAGTCACCTGCTTGCCTGGATATGGATGCCTAGAGCCCCCTCAGACGGCGGCATGCCCCTACCCACAGCGCTGCTCCTGTGGCGTGCGGCCTGCCCGCCGGCCGCCAGTGCCTGCTCACCCGCAGTGCCTAGCTGCCCGCTCAGCTGCTCCCCACTTGCCCGCCGTCGCCGGCGTAGTGCGTCGCCGTAGTCGTAGGAGCCGCGCCCGCGCATGATGCGTGAAGCCGCCACCGATGGGTTGGGGACAGCGGATGGACACGGTGGATTCTGGATTAGGAAGTTGAGATAGGGTTTCTTTCAATGGTTGGGCCTTGGGCTTTTAGATAATCCTCTGTGCCTATAGAATTGCTGGTCCAATTAGCAAAAGAGGACATCTTCTACTTCCAGCAAATCTCAACCCCTCCTACCTTATGCATCTATGGCTAAAAATTCAAGGGAGGCTTTAGGGGGTTCCACTGGCCCGGCAGCGGTATGGGGGGGCTCGAGCCCCCCCCCCTGCCCCACCGCTGCCTCCGTGCATGCATAGCATCATGCAACTTAATTTACTGCAGATTTGCTTGTTCACAGTCACCTGCTCGAGACGTGCCCGCGCCTGCACCCACACACTCGCACCTATGCCCACGGCTAGGGTTCCAGCGAGCTCCAGCGCAACCCTAGCGCACCGTGACAGGGAGGCGGGCGGCGGTGGGGCGAGGGCGCGTGAGTTGGAGGGGCACCGGAGACGGAGAAGACGACGGCCACGCGTGTGAGGAAGAAAACAGGGCACAAGCGTGAGGAAGAAGACCTTTAGGATGGTGACTGGATGGTGACTGATGGTTAAGCAGGATAGCGGGTACCTAAAACGGAGATAGACCCAATTTACTGTGGGGAGGCATGGTTTTTTCCTTCCACTTTTCATCATTTTTCTACTGCGTATGTATCCTTTTTGACAATCAGAACCAACCATGCTTACAATGCAATGCAAAGTACTGGCCAGTCGACTAGTCGAGAAGAGCTTATTAGCTACACAAAAACAGCTGCTCGGTTTGCCGAGTGCCTATTGTACTCGGCAAAGGCAACATTGCACTCGTCAAAGCCTTTGCCGAGTGCAACACTCGGCAAAGAGGCTCCGTCAAAGCCCTTCACGGTAAACCCTGCTTTGCCAAGTGCCAAATCACGCGCATTCGACAAAGGCTTTGCCGAGTGCCGTGCTGTCACTCGACAAAGATTTGACGCCGTCGGCCGACAGGTCACGCCGTTTTGTTTTTTTATATATATTTTTCCTTTGCCAAGTGCAACACTCGGCAAAGAATTTTTGTTTTTTTTAAAAAAAACTCTTTGCCGAGTGTCATAGCCTGGGCACTCGGCAAAGCATGTTTTTTTATTTTTTTTAAAAAAAAATCTTTGTCGAGTGCCGAAGCTCTGACACTCGGCAAAGAATTTTGTTTTTTTTAAATCTCTTTGCCGAGTGCCAAAGACCTGGCACTCGACAAAGCCTATTTTTATTTTTTTTATTTTCTTTGCCAAGTGTAATGACCATTGCACTCAGCAAAGCCACCTCTAAAAATTATTTTTTTTGTGTTTTGCTTTTCCATGTAAACAACAATGCATACATATATATATTAGAAACCACAATTCAACAGCAATATATCACAAACCACATTTATATATCACAAACGACCAAATTTGTCAAAAATCCACTATATATTACAAAACACAAGTTCAAAGTCCACAACTTCACAAGTTTAATACATAGAAACGACTCCGCAAGCGGCTCACGGCAACTGTGAGTGGTGCGACGCCCCAACGTTCGATCCCGGCAACGGTCCGGGTGGGGATTGCCCGACGTGCAATGCCGGCGACCCTCCGACATGGTTCGACGCCACCCCCAATTGACGCTGCACAAAAGAGAAGAGATTGCACATGAGTGACAAGATAAAAATGTAACCAGTTTAAAGAAAAGTTAAAAATTTCGGCAGCACCTCCCCTGCATGGGGAGGTTTCCAAAACCTGCAAGAAAAACGTCGGCACGAAGGCCGACAAGCACATTTGCGGCACGAAGGCCGACACATCAACAAAACCGACACGAAGGCCCACACATCAGCAAATCCGGCTCGAAGGCCATCACTAGGTTTGACACTAAGCATGAGCATAGAAAGTAAAACATTCGCACTCATACTCACCGGAGTAGAATTTGGACGATGTGGTGGTGGTGGCTATGGTGCAAGCAGGTGTAGTGGTATCTGCCAACCTTGTTGCTCCCCAAGTTGTTGCACGAACTTGAGCAAACCTTTGACGCTCGACCTCCCGCTCGGCCCGCTCAGCCAGCACTGCCTCCTGCCTGGTCTGAAGTTGCTGCAGCTCGGCCTGCAACATTTGACCCCAATGTTTCAATAATGCAGAGCTAAGGAACGTAAATGTCAAAGAACATCGAATGAAACTGGAATACTTACCTGGAGTGTCGCCACCGCTGTCGGTCGTTGGCTTATGGGCACGCTAGAGCTCGTGCTCGCTGCTCGGAGGCGGTTGAGAGGAAGAGTAGAGCCTATGTCGAGGATGTCATCGCCAAGCCAGAAGCGCCCATGCTTCTTGCCTTGCCCCACCATCATCACAATCTCAGGATCAAGGCGCTCCTCGGTCCTCGGATCGTAGCCTAGCCCGTGGACTGACCTCGCCGCCTCCGTGTAAGAAGTGAGGCGGGTGTGGACACTAGAGTTGGTCAATTGATGATGGTTATCTACCATGCGCCGCTATTGACGATGGTTATCTACCATAATAAAGGGTTAAAATAAATATATAAAGGGCTAATAAATGATCACCAACATAGGTTTAGGGTGTCAAACTAACGAAATTCCACGAGTTTTGGTGAATCTATATTTTGCAGGGGGTTATCAGAATAATTTAGAAATTAATATCTTCCACGAGAAGGAACCCACGTCAATTGGCCTAATCTCCACATCATGAATACGCAAGAGGCTTCTAGAGGACTCCACGAGGAGGGCCACCACGAGGCGCCGCCAGGTGGGGCCGACCGGCCTCAACCCTAGGTCGATCGGCCCTTGGCCGCCGCCCCTCAACTCCTTCCTTTGCAAGCTACTTCAACCACCTCTAAGGATGCATCCTAACCCTACGTGAAGGTCGGTTTGATCCAAGGGCCATGGTTCCATGCTCTAGGCTATATAAACGAGGCCCCAGACCCCCCTCCAAAGGGGAATTCATTCAATCAATCATCAACCAGAAAGCAGACCAGCAACTCTCATCTCCTTAGAGCTCCATCAGATCTAGGCATAGCTAGATTAGAATTAGAAGTAGAGGAGTCAAGCAGCTTTGGGCTCCAGATCTAGTCAAGAGGAGCTTGGTAAATCCAGTTCTTCTCTCTTGTATCAGCATTGTTCTTTAGATATTCGTCTAGTTCATCAGTTCTTCTAGTTCTTGATCTAGTTCATGTTCTAGTTCTTCATGTTCTAATTGTTTATGTTCTAGTTCGTAATTGTTCTAGTTCAACATTATCTAGTTCTAGTTCATTGTTCTTGATCATTATTCTTGATACATTAGATATGATCTTGTTGTTAATCTATATTATATCCTTGATTATTATGAGATTAGTCTGCTTTGATTATATATTTGGCATAGATAGTTTATCATTATGTTTATACACATGTTTGCAAAGCACTCACCTTATTGAGTCATGGGTGGATGGTCAACATTGTGTAAGTGTGGTACTTACATACTGTTTACCTGCAAATGCACTCTATACTCTGGGCCATGTGGTAGATCGCGGGTGTGACATTACTGTTGAGTCCTTTGTAGTCCACTCCCTGAGTGTAGAACTTAGTAGAACGCGGTCTCATTACTTAGTTGTTACTCTGTTTCTCAGCTTCGTAATGGAGATGTTCCTTGTTTATGGATATGAGATAACCTAGCCAATGATTGCCTAATATAATTGCACTAATCAATGTAGATTATGACTAATAGTTAACGGATTACTTAGGAGTCATTCTCTTACTTTATATTCTGATCAATGACTTGCCAGAGTAGTACTGTTCTAAGGAATATCATCTAAATGGTCTGATTATCATATATTTTATCTCTTTTTATTTGATTGATTCCTATTTAAGAGTAAAGGATAGTGATTTCGAATATTCATATCACATATGTAGAGTAGCCTTTAATTAATATGTGTCCCTCTGTTTGTTCTCCTTTGGTTAAATATAAATAACGATACCTAGGATAAACTTAGGTGAAATGCTGCAACGGTTGTATTTATCTGTGCGCTTGCGGATATATACTTTAATATCTTTATATAGTTAAGTGGCATGAGTACAATACAACCACACTCTTGGTATCATGTTGGGGATGACAACCTAACGCGAGTGATGCTAAGAAGTGTCAACAAGCATTTCTGGCGCCGTTACCGGGGAGGCAACGGAATGGCACACTAAGTTAGAAAACATTCATAAGAGCATAAACACACTTCCACATCTAGGAACACTCTTACACATGTGATATTCAAACTACATCACTTGATCCTTTACTCTAACAGGCTCACCCTGTCCTTTGTCTATTTTTTATCTTATGTAGGGTGATGTATGACTGGTTTTGAACTCCCGACAAACTACGTTGAGAACCCCAAAGCTCTAATCAGAAGAACAAGAGCAAAGCTCAAGAAGGCTCCAACCACTTCGTCTAAGATCAACCAATTGAGAAGAAGCTTAACACCAGACTTTGAAGCCATGGCCGACCGATCACTCCGTGAATTCTCCGCTCCAACCACTGCTAACATCAGGACTGGATCGACAGTAAATGTGGGAGATAATGGATTTGAGCTCAAGCCTGCTTTGATCAACATGGTGCAAGCAAACTAGTTTTGTGGAAAAGCACATGAAGATGCGAGTGCTCATCTCCAACACTTTTTGGAGATTTGTAGCACCTTCACCATCAAGGGAGTCGCAAGAGACGCCATATTGCTCCGCTTGTTCCTTTTCTCACTCCTGGGAAAAGCAAAGCAACGGTTCTACGCCAACAAGGACAAGAATACCACATGGTCGATCTGTGCTACTGCTTTTCTAGCAAAATTCTTTCTAGTGGGGGAAGACAAATGTTCTACGTGCGAAGATTTCAACCCTCTAGCAACAATACGATGAATCAATCCCTGAAGCCTGGGAATGCTTTCAATATTACATATCAGAATGCCCTCACCATGGGATGGAGAATTGGCTACTCATACAGACATTCTACCATGGGCTCACTTCTAGTACCTGTGAGAATGTGGATGCAACTGCTGGAGGATCATTCTTATCACTCAACATCACTGAAGCAATCACTCTGATTGAGAAGATGGCCTCTAACCAGGGATGGAACGAGGAACACACTCAACCTCACAAGAGAGGAGGAGGAATGCATCAACTGAAGGAAGTAGACATGTTGTCTGCCAAGATAGACCTGCTCATGAAGAAGTTTGATGAACGCACCACTGAGAAGAACGAAGTCACGCACATCCACGATTCTCACATAACCTGTGAAGAGTGTGGAGGCACTGGCCACTCAGGGAGCAACTGCCCTGAGATTCAAGAGGATGTGAACTACATCAACAACAACTTTAACAATCGTCCTCAACAAAATCAAGGATGGAATCAGCAATTAAGGCTTAATTACTCAGGTAACTACTCAGGTAACTACCAAGGTAATAATCTGAATAATAACTTAAATCAACCACCCTTGAGAGAAATGATTTCTAATTAGAATAAAGTTATTGATACTATGTCTAGAAAGATAGCTTCCAATGATAAATTGCTTGAAAATATTAATACTAGAATGGATAGCTTTACTTCTGCCATAAAGAATCAACATAGCTTTAATAAAATGATAAAATCACAAATATCTCAGCTAGCAGCTTCTGTACCAGTGACCGAAAGAGGTAAGATTCTGGGGAAGCCGGAGGATTTAGAAACTGCAAATCTTGTAGACATTTATAATGTAGGGCAATACTTCACCGTACCTCCAAAGCAATGGGGAACATGGGTAGACGACACTCTACCAGTGAAGAAAGGAGACCTAGGGAGACCTGTCATCCCTATTCGCATTGGACCCCACAGCTTTGAAGAAGCTGTCTGTGACCTTGGAGCAAACATCAACATCATGCCCAGGGTAATCTATGAGAAAATTCATGGTGATCCTTTATTGTATACAACTATGTGTTTGCAGCTTGTAGACCAGACACTATGCTACCCCAAGGGAATTCTTGAAGATGTCTAGATCATAGTTGGACACTCGTATGTGCTGGCAGACTTTGTGATTGTAGAAACAGGTGGAGACGAAAAAGCACCCATCATCTTGGGGTGACCGCTCTTGAGTACCACCAAAGCCATCATCTACGCAGATAGCGCCAAGATCTGTTTAACAATCAATGGGATAAAAGAGAGATTCAGTTTCAAGAAGCGTACCCTCAACATTCGAGTTCACCCACAGACGTCGTACCTCTACGAGGATACAATCGCTGCCCCAACAAAGAAGAAGAACAATAATAGGAGAAGGAGGAACAAAGCTAAGCATCAGGCAAAAGAAACAGTATGGATGGTCAACACTATTGATTCAGAACTTGACCACCTCCTTCCATCACCATACCTCACTAAGCTGGGAGATCCTAGAGTACCCACCATCGATTGTATGATCGAGGGAAGCACTTTCTACAAGACGTTCTGCAACATCAGCTCTAGCACCAACATAATGTCTATGGTAACATATAAACATTTGTATAATACTAGACCCATGTATCGTATATATGTGCAGCTGTAGATGGCAGACCAATCATTCTGACGTCCGGAGGGAGTAGTGAAAGATGTTATGGTCAAAATAAGAGATCACTACATTCCTACCGACTTCATGGTTCTTGACATGGGAGAAGAAGACGATGTCCACCTTATTTTAGGACGACCCTTCCTCAACACCACTGGCGCGATCATCTACATAAGAACTGGGGAAATCCACTTCTAATTCCCTAGAGAGAAGGTACGTTGTTACTTTAACAGTTACACTACTTATAAGCAGCCTAGAAAGAACAAGAGGAGACACCGCTCTCAACGCCAAAAGAAACAAGCCATCAAAGAGAAAGAAGTTGCCCAAGAAAAAGTTATTCCAAAGGAAGAAAAAGAGAAGCCCAAGAAGACTGAACCACAGGAAGAGACTCCTCAGTCCAAGAAAGTATGGAAAAGAAAAGAAACATCAACATCATCATCAAGTTCTCCAACACTTGACGAGCAACCATCTAGCTCCTTAGTTAAGCTGGAAGAAACCTCTGAAGACTGAACCAGACATAAGGTCCGGGTCGACGGACCTAAATCTCCGAACCTTCGCCGAAAGGTAAATCGGTATTTATCCGCACATTTAAATTAAGCATATCTACTTTGTTTACATTCCCTTAGCATATCATTGCATTAAAAATAAAAATACTATTTCCATTAATAACATGCATACTATTTAGAATTAAATACATATTTAAATTCTACATTGCATTTGAAAAGAAAATAAAAATAACTTTTATATTTTGAATCATCTCATTACATCTGGAAATATATAAAGTCTAAGCCCCATGTGAGTAATAGTGTGGTGTGTAGCAACCCATAATAAATACTATATATATATATATAATCTAAAAATGAAGAAAAAACAGTGGAATAATAAAAGATAATTCAAGACTCTAAAAATAATTAGGGAATAGTTTTCCACTAACCCTTAATATGTTCCACGAGTTTTGTTGTCCATTTGAAATTCAACAGGAAAAAGAGAAATTCCCTATGAAACCCATGATGTCTTCACTCACTCAAGAGCTCTGCCTTGAACAATCATCAAGGAAGGAGTGATGAGCATCTACGCAATCGAGGACTCAAGATGAACGACTACGTCAAAATCCAGCTTGGGGGAGAGCGTCCCCCGTATATCTCGATAAGTATTTCTTTTTGAGTGATTTATCTTTTATTCTAAAAAGTATAAAAAGATGCATAACTTAAGAAAACCAAATAAAAAAAGTGTTGTGTGATAATATTAGCTAGATAATATATTAGTTAAAATAAAAAGATACAAGAGAGTATTAGAACTTAATTACCATAGAACTTAATTTTAAACATAATGGAAATGATGAATAGTTGCTCTATCGTAATTCCTTTCAAGTGCCTAGTTTTCAAACACGAATTTTCCCGAGTTTTGGGTAGAACTGTCTTGATCTAAAGATAGACTCTGAGCCTGAAACTTGTGGGTTACAAATGCTAGATCTAAATCTAGGTAGTTGAGGAGTATGATATGAGAAAGTCTGAGCTGCTATTTATCTTGCTCCTACTGATGCTAGAGTTCTAGAGAATTTTATCTTTTGAAAATCTTAAAATACCGTGATGAGTACTTGTATGACGAAGCTTAAAATTCCTACCACAGCCATACATAGGATAGAAAACTCCATTCATACTTTTTACTACTTGTACTTGCATTAAGCATTGTCGAGCTCTGTTGACCCTTAGAGGCTTGTCATACTTTTAAAATCAAGATCACGTACACTCCACTCAAATATGATGCTTCTATACTTGAAGTACGCAACAACATGCCTTTTCATTTATATCCACCAAATATATTTTTTCTCCTACATTGAGAGAGAACACCACTCACATGTCTTATAGGATTTTTGTCACCTATCCATACATTTCATAAGCCCCAGTTATTGTTGCTCTAGGTTATTATTATTTCTTAATCTTTCATTATAGACAAAAATGTTCTGGGCTTATATATTTAAAAAAAAGAGAAGAAAGAGAAATATATGGAGAGTAAAATATGGACAAGTGTCCTACCAAAACAATGGGTACTTATATGCTCGCCTCTCTAAAAAAACTATAGCCCAAAATATCTCTTAGTCTAAGTTCTTCAATTATTCAAAGAGAGATCAAAATCCCTTTCAAAGGAGCAAAAGTAGAATTAGATCCACTATCACCTTCATCATAAATAAACCACTCCTTGATCCATACACATGCACTTCTTGATTTGATCATATGCCTCGTTTCTCTGGATCCACTATTTAACTTTACAAAATATGCTTTGCAAGTATGAACACGCTGTCTCCATACCTATAAGCACCAGATAAAGCATTAGATGTAGGATGAGAGAAGGCAAATCTCACTTTGCCTTGGAGAGGATCCAGAAATACCACATATATTGAGAGATTTGAGAGAGTCATACAAAAAGATACTCTAAGTTTTATTTTAAAAATTTTGCAAAACTCTAGAATAATAGTTGAATGAAGAGCTTGAGACATAGTGCTTGATTTGATTGTTCTACTTTTTGACTGCTCAAGACCCAAGTGAAAGCTAATAAGCTCCATAGTTAAAGGTAATATGGGTAAGTCTGAAGGTTAGAATGGTTAGACCTAATCCGGAGGAAAATTCTTGTTTGAACGCATGTGTACTTTTGAGGCGTGAAAGCATTGTACCAACTCTTAATCCATTATGAATATTTGCTAAGGGACTAGCAAAAGGTAAGCTTGGGGGAGTTGTTAACGATGGTTATCTACCATAATAAAGGGTTAAAATAAATATATAAAGAGCAAATAAATGATCACCAACATAGGTTTAAGGTGTCAAACTAACGAAATTCCACGAGTTTTGGTGAATCTATATTTTGCAGGGGGTTATCAGAATAATTTAGGAATTGATATCTTCCACAAGAAGGAACCCACGTCAATCGGCCTAATCTCCACATCACGAATACGCAAGAGGATTCTATAGGACACCAGAGAACTCCACGAGGAGGGCCACCACGAGGCACCGCCAGGTGGGGCCGACCGGCCTCAACCCTAGGCCGATCGGCCCTTGGCCGCCGCCCCTCGGCTCCTTCCTTTGCAAGCTACTTCAACCACCTCTAAGGATGCATCCTAACCCTACGTGAAGGTCAGTTTGATCCAAGGGCCACTGTTCCATGCTCTGGGCTATATAAACGAGGCCCTAGACCCCCCCTCTAAAGGGGAATTCATTCAATCAATCATCAACCAGAAAGCAGACTAGCAACTCTCATCTCCTTAGAGCTCCATCAGATCTAGGCATAGCTAGATTAGAATTAGAAGTAGATGAGTCAAGCAGCCTTAGGCTCTAGATCTAGTCAAGAGGAGCTTGGTAAATCCAGTTCTTCTCTCTTGTATCAATATTGTTCTTCAGATATTCATCTAGTTCATCAGTTCTTCTAGTTCTTGATCTAGTTCATGTTCAAGTTCTTCATGTTCTAATTATTTATGTTCTAGTTCGTAATTGTTCTAGTTCAACATTGTCTAGTTCTAGTTCATTGTTCTTGATCATTATTCTTGATACATTAGATATGATCTTGTTCTTAATCTATATTATATCCTTGATTATTATGAGATTAGTCTGCTTTGATTATATATTTGGCATAGATAGTTTATAATTATATTTATACACATGTTTGCAAAGCACTCACCTTATTGAGTCATGGGTGGGTGGTCAACATTGTGTAAGTGTGGTACTTACACACTGTTTACCTGCAAATGCACTCTATACTCCGGGCCATGTGGTAGATCACGGGTGTGACATTCATGTTGAGTCCTTTGTAGTCCACTCCCCGAGTGTAGAACTTAGTAGAACGCAGTCTCATTACTTAGTTGTTACTCTGTTTCTCAGCTTCGTAATGGAGACGTTCCTTATTTATGGATATGAGATAACCTAGTCAATGATTGCCTGATATAATTGCACTAATCAATGTAGATTATGACTAATAGTTAACGGATTACTTAGGAGTCATTCTCTTACTTTATATTCTGATCAATGACTTGCCATAGTAGTACTGCTCTAAGGAATATCATCTGAATGGTCTGATTATCATATATTTTATCTCTTTTTATTTGATTGATTCCTGTTTGAGAGTAGAGGATAGTGATTTCGAATATTCATATCACATGTGTAGAGTAGCCTTTAATTAATATGTGCCCCTCTGTTTGTTCTCCTTTGGTTAAATATAAATAACGATACCTAGGATAAACTTAGGTGAAATGCTGCAACAGGTGTATTTATCTATGCGCTTGCGGATATATACTTTAATATCTTTATATAGTTAAGTGGCATGAGTACAATACAACCACACTCTTGGTATCATGTTGGGGATGACAACCTAACGCGAGTGATGCTAAGAAG
Source organism: Saccharum hybrid cultivar R570 (assembly GCA_038087645.1). Taxonomy (NCBI): domain Eukaryota; kingdom Viridiplantae; phylum Streptophyta; class Magnoliopsida; order Poales; family Poaceae; genus Saccharum; species Saccharum hybrid cultivar. The sequence continues at coordinate 1,969,303 of JAQSUU010000398.1, forward strand.
TGTCAACAGCCGCCGACTGCGAGAAAGACAACAACATGTGGTTAGCAATCATGCAGAATTGAGTGCGGCTAGATTAGACAAATGGTGGAGACTTACATATGTCTTTGTGTATTTGCTGAGGCTGGCACTGCCCTGATGGTGGGGTACACCTAGCATCATCATACGCTGCTTGCTTTTCTCCTGGTGCAACTTCTATCAGTCCAAGTCCAACCATCTGTCCACTATAACAGCCCAGCAATTGGGGTGGGTGGTGCACCAGTTTGGAATCACCTACAAGCTATCAGAAGATCAAATTAGGCATAGTTAATCTTAAAAGAAATCAACAGGAGATGTTATCTATTTACCTGTAGGTACTACTCCCTTATCAGAATCTTTGTCTCTTTTCTTGCCTGATACTTGTTGATTCTTCTTTTAAGGAAGGTGGCGTTGTAGTCAATGTGCGCCTAGATGCGGGACTCATAATACAAGTCCGAGACACGCCTTTTACAGGAAGCATAAGCCACCTGATATGCCCTTTCCTCCTGTCTCGGCTGGCATCTGAAGAAGTCCTGCATAAATACACGAGGTATCCATTATTTTATTTCAAGAATGTGCAATGAATGCAATGAATTGAGGGCCATAGTGCAAGAAAGGCTTACCCACAACTCCATAATCACCCGATCCGCCAAGTTTCTGTTCGGAGCATCGGCAGCGAAGAAGGCGTACTGGTCGAATGAGGGTACCTCTGGGTCCTCATCCTCTGATGTCCACACCAGGCCAGGGAAGTGTTCCCTACACAAAAGTCCTAGGATCTCATTGACATTGCGAGCCTCGACCCCCTCCTCCACAAGCATCTAGTTCCTGCACAAGTGGTTAACAATAGTTATTATTAGCTCTTATTATAATTTTTCAACATATCAAATGAAGAACATTATGAAGTTACTTACTTATCCCCATCGGCTGCAATCAGTGGGCGGCGATCAATAGGAATGGGTCACTTTGGGAGCTTCGCGGGACCTCGCAAGTAGGGTTTCGAGGCTACAGAGGAAGTCAAACCCCCTGCCCCCTCCTCGGATGTGTGCGGAACCGCCTCCTCGAACGCGTGCGGAACGGCGGCATCGTACATCTGTGGAGCCGCCTCCTCGCCCACCATGGGCAGAGGGACGTCGTCGTCCCTAGAAGAGCACGAGGAGTCACGCTCATTGTCAGTCAACAACTCCCGCCTGGGCCTACCCCTCGGCCTCCTCTGCCTCTCTAACGGCTCTGTCTCCGTCTCCTCAGCCGCTGACGTGCTCCTTGGTCTCGAGTAGTTGAGTGATAGCTCCTTCTAGTGGGCTCCATCACCTGCAATTAAAAATAATAAACCAGTATTAGTCCAGATAAATGAGAAGTACTTAGCAAGGGATGCAAAACAAAGAAAATGTAATTACAAAATAAAATAGTATTACATTTATTTCTAATATTCTTCATGATCGGGATTATCTGGACGATAGGTATCGTCATCACTATCAAGAGCCTCCAAATCATCAACAGCCTCATCCTTATCGCTGTCGTTGCCTAGTTGTAGTCCATCAAGCATTTTCAAGTCTCTCGGATCATGCACCTCATCTGCAGCTTCCTCTTCAACAACCCATTCCTCGTCAACTCCCATTTCAATCTCTCCGGTTAAGTCTATCTCAAGCATCCCTGGTAGCCCCTCGTCTTGTTGATAGAACTCCCTGTCATGCGTGGGTGGGTTCTAGCTGTAATCATCATCGTTTGGGCAAGGTAATTTACCATGTGGTGATACCTTGTGCATAATATACCAACCCTGAAGACGTGGGTCAGTTTTGCAAGCATATGAACAATAATAAAGTTGCTTGGCTTGTTGAGCCACAATATAGACATCATCTCCTGGATAGAAGGAATCCTGTCTAGTTTCGACTATCCCAAGTTTAGGGGACTTTTGCGATACTGCAGGATTAAACCACTGGCATTTGAATATGACTAGCCTAGGTGCTTTTTCACCATGGTATTCGAGCTCGTATATTTCTTCAACTATGCCATAATAGTCCTCCTGCTCAGCGCCGGGCGTAACTACTCTGGGCGTAAATACTCTGGTATTTGTGGTCCTTGGATTGGGCCGACTCTTCTCGTAGCTTGTTGTGTGAAAGCGATATCCATTCACGTCATAAGCGTTAAATGACGAGACCTTATAGTCAAAGCCTCTGGCCACTTGTCGTAATTCGGCACTTATAGACAAATCACTTTGGCACTGCAAGCTCAAGTAGGAGAGAAATGAAATTAGGCAACTAGGAACGCCAAACTTGGAACGAGCTAAGTTGGTCAGAAGGTACCTTTCTTTGGAACCATGTAATGAAATCTAGCGAACCATGTTGAAGAAGGGTCTCTCGTTCATGGTCAGAAGGTGGCCTTGGATGATGCCAGTATTGATCAAAAAATTCCCTGCACCGACAAGCAAAAAGGTTGTTGGATGCAAAAAATATGACTAGCTATGTAACAAGTTTGTTGAGAACTTACCACTGATACTTGTCGACTTCGTCAAGGTTCATCAACACATAGAGCATGATCTTGTGCCACTCTTCATTGGTCAAGAACTTTTTGGCCGCTCCACTTGATCTCTCGCGTTGCCCTTTGAATAGGCTGAGGGTCGATTCATTTTCATCCTCGTTGTAATGAGGGGGTGGATTATGCACGCTAGGAAGGTTCTCACTATAGTATGATGTTGTGAAGTTTGACACCTCCTCACGAATGAATGCCTCTGCTATGGAAGCCTCAATCCTACCTTGGTTTCCACATTTCTGGCGAACAGTCTTTAGACTTCTCTCGATTAGATAGCACCAACGGTTTTGCACGCCCCCCCCCCCATTCGTACCTCGTTCGGGAGGTGCAAAATCAAATGTTGCATCGACAAGAAAAAGCCAGGTGGAAAGATCTTCTCCAACTTACAGAGCAACTTGGGTGCCATTTTTTTCCAACTCCTCAACCACTTTCAGAGATATCTCCTTGGCACAAAGCTGGTGAAAGAAAAATCTCAACTCTGCTAGCACCTTCTAGACATGCTCAGGGATGTAGCCTCGAACCATCGACGGAAGAAGCCACTCAATCCATATGTGGTAGTCATGACTCTTCATCCCTAAGACCCGGCCAGTCTCTGGGTTCGCTCCCCTCCTTAGATTCGCTGCATACCCATCCGGGGAACTTTAACGCTTGTAACCATTCTATCACTTTTGTCCTGTGCTTCTTTTCTAAGACGTAATCAGCCTTAGGCCTTTTTCATGGCTTGCCATCTCTGGGAGGCAGCATCTGTAGCTTTGGTCTGTCGCATAGTGTTGCCAGGTCTACTCTAGCCTTAGGATTGTCCTTTGTCTTGTTAGGAATGTCCATGAGTGTTGCCCAAAATGCTTCGGTGACATTCTTCTCAATGTGCATTACATCTATGTTATGTGGAAGGAGGTCATCAAAATAGGGAAGCCTCTCCAATCCTGACTTATGAGTCCACATATGTTCCACACCATAGCCAACAAAGCAATCTTTCTTTGGATTATCTTTCTTTGGATTATCTTTCTTTCTTTTACCCTTCTTTGCATTATCTTTCTGTGCCTGGACCATGAGAGCATCTATCTGAGCATGAACATAGGCACTAGTCATCTTCTGAGGTTTAGGGTCGGTCACCGTGACACCTTTCGTGAAGTTCTTGGTGTCTTCTCTGAATGCATGGTCAAGAGGGAGGAACTGTCGATGCTTGTCGAACGACAAGAACTTGCCACCCTTCTTCAACCAAATGAACTGTAGAGTTGCCTTACATACCGGGCATGGAAACTTCATGTGGACACACCAGCCGGTGAATATCCTATACGCCAGGAAGTCATGCATGGAGTATTGGTACCAAACATACATTCTGAAGTTCTTCTTTGTAGCGTAGTCGTAAGTCCATACGCCTTCATTCCAAGCACTGATCAATTCATCATAAATAGGATCCATGTACACACCCATTTTGTTTCCCGGGTGTCCAGGAATTATCAACGTCAAGAATATGTTTTGCCGTTGAAGTAGGGCCCTGGGGGGAGATTGAGGGGGATAGCAAACACGGGCCAACAAGTGTATGGGGCCGACATCATTCCATAAGGATTGAACCCATCTGTTGCTAGCATAATACGTACATTATGGGCCTCTTCATCTTTGCCCTGATGGTTGCCATTAAAGCTTTCCATGCTTCACCATCTGCTAGATGTACCATCTTGTTAGGACTGTATCAAACGCCATTCTTGTGGCATGTCATCTATTTCGCGGACTCCTTGGACATGAAAAGCCGTTGGAGCCTTGGTATGATCGGAAGGTGTCGTAGGACTTTCATGGGGATCTCCTCATTCTGCTCCTCCTTGCCATCACCTTTGCCTACCTCCACATACCTAGAGGATTTACACTTTGGACAGTACTTTGCATCCTTGTGTTCTTTCCTAAATAGGATGCACCCCTTCGGACAACAATGTATCTGCTTATACGACATCTTCAGTGCCCGAAGGAGTCTTGTTAACTCATACAAGCTGCTCGGCAGATGATGACCCTACAGGAGCAGCCCCCCAATAATTGCCAACACAGCATTAAAGCAGGCTCGAGTCATGTTGTGCTAGGACTTCAACCCCAGTAGGCGCCTAATGACATCTAGTTGAGAAACCGTTGTCTTCTCATGTAGGAGCTTCTGTGCTAAATCCAACATGGCTAAGAACGCCTTAGAACTTGGCTTTGGCTCCTCCTCCTCATCCTCCTGCTAGTCTTCCGTAGGTCTTTCAGCGAATGTCGCATCCTAATAGTCACCTAACCATTCTGCTACCTCGCCATCATCATCAAATGCCTCCAAGCGTGGTCTCACGACCTCCTCTCTAGGACGATAGGCTTCACCATGGTACACCTCCCGAGTATAGTTTGGCATATATCCATACTTGCAAAGATGCTGCCCCATGACTTCCCTTGTTTTTATTTTCTTGTTTTCACATTCACTGTAGGGACAGAACGTCTCACTCGCTGCCTTGCCAAATGCTTGATCCAAGAATTTCTCGGTCTTAGCCATCCATTTAGGGGTGATTCAAGCCTGACTTGGGCGTCCCGTGTACATCCACTCACGGTTATCCATCCTCTAGCATATACACATAACGGAGTAATATAACCATCAATTGCATCTGCATGGCGTGCCTACTATCTAATAGGTGAGGATAGGTCCTAATCCCACCCGCGGATGCATAGATGAGGTTAGCTTCCATGCTTTACTCCGATCCGAGACAGAATTTCGGCAGCACCTCCCCGTTATTCGCCCGATACACGTCCTGGAAGGGAGAGTGTGTATTCGGAGAACAACAGGGAGGTGGTGCCGAAACTCTGTCTTGGATCCGAGCAGAACATGGAAACTAATTCATCTATGCATCCGCGGGCTATCCAAAAAACGTGGACAATTTGAAACAGATACGGTCATAGATATGCAAAGATCCGCATATCTCCGACCGTATCTGTTTCGGACGAGAGACGCCTAACTGGGCTACACCGATCTAAGTACGACAACGGTAAGGAAGAGAGGTTAATTATACCCAGGGTGGCGGTGGAGACAGGCTAGCGGCGCAGTGGTGAGTCGGCGCTGTGCAGGCAGGACCACGGCACCGACAAAGATGATCAGGGTCGCCTAGGTGCTTTGATTCCCCTCTAACAGGTCCTGCTCTACAAAAGAAGAAACACATCACTATAAGTTTAAAAGTTCAGTAGAACCACCCCTGTGCGGGGAGGTTTCCAAAACCTGCAAGAAAGAAGCCGGCTCGATGGCCGATAACACATATACGGCACGAAGGCCAGACATCCACAATTCTGGCACGAAGCCCGTCAACGACACATACGGCACGAAGGCCATCAATGACATACATGGCACGAAGGCCGACACAAAGCTAACCGAGGGGGTTATACCTTGGGTGGCGGTGGAGTCGAGCGACGCGGAGCTAGGGTCACCTTCTTCTCCGGCGAGGGGCGGGGACGACGGCGGGGGCGAACGTCGAGGGCTGGTGACACTCGCGTGGACAAACGGCGAGGGCGGGACAACAACAAGCAAAGTGGCCAGCAGCCGAGTCTCCTCCTTCTCCTCCCTTCTCTTTCTTCCTTCTCCCTTCTCCCTTCTCCTCTCCTCCACCTCCCTTCTCTCCTCTCCTACTCCCCTGCTCCTCCTCTCCTCCAATGGACTGCCACTCCAGTGGTGGCCGGCTGAGGGGGACAGGGGCAGGGGCGCGGGTAGTCGGGCCGGCTCACGGCCAAGGGGCAGCCGGAGGGGCACACCACCGCCTTGCCGGCATCCAGAGGTGAGGGGCGCAGGCGGGTCGGGGCAGGGGCGGCGCTGCGTCCGGTGCGCCTGGCGCGTCCTGCGGCGACGTGGGGCCGGGGAGGCGTGGCGTCCAGCGTGGCGCCGGGCGCGTCCTGCGGCGGCGCGGGGCCGAGGAGGCGCGGCGTCCAGCCGCCGGCGGGGCAGGGACGGCGCGGGGCCGGGGCAGGGACGGCGTGGGGCCGGGGCAGGGCCGGCCGAAGATGGCGGATCCGAGCGGGACAGGGCCAGGGCGGTGGTTCGCCGGCGGCTGGCGGCGGTGGCACGGTGGTCGCGGGTGGCGGCGGTGCGGCACCGTGTGGAGTGCAGGCGAGGGAAGGAGATGGGGAAATGGGCCGGCTAGGCCGCGCGCCAGATAGGGTTAAGTGCGGGCTCTTTGCCGAGTGCCGTTGTGCAGGCACTCGGCAAAGAAAATGAGCTGCTTTTTAAAAAAAAATATATATATATATATTCTTTGCCGAGTGCTGGGATGGCACTCGGCAAAGATTTATTAAAAAAAATTGGGAATCCCTCTTTGCCGAGTGTTGCGCGCTTGGCACTCGGCAAAGTTTTTTTTATTTTTGCCTCCAAATTTTTTCTCTGGGTTTCATACACTACCTTAAAGCACATGTTTGAATTTGGAAATTTTTGATGAATTTTTGTATGTATTTTAATTTTTTTATGTTTACTTGATTTTTTTTCGAAAAAGTAAATTTGAACTGCAGGTGCATGAAATATCAGAATTTGGTGATTCGAAAAATGATATTCATGTTTCTGAGTGTATTTCAAGGCCGTGTGCAGGGACACACTTGAAATTTGGAACATGTTCTTCACGAAACATGACCATCAATTTGTTAGAAAAGTATTTTTTTAATTATATAAAATCCAAATAGAGTCCGAAAATCACGAAACTTGTCGAGGTGTCATGTTATCGCATGTCGAGGCTGTGGTAAAAAAAATTGAGAAAGTTTTGAGCACGTTATGATGTACGATGTCTAAAACCCACACATCTCCATATGACATCTCCACATGGATCACATGTGGAGATGTCTGGGTTTTAGACATCCGACGTCACAACTTGCTCGAAACCTTCTCAATTTTTTATCACAGCCTCTACATACGATAACATGACACCTCGACAAGTTTCGTGATTTTCGGACTTCGTTCGGATTTTATATAATTTAAAAACACTTTTTCCGCAAGTACCTCATCATGTTACGTCAACAAGATGCTCGATATTTCATGTGAGTTCCTGGACACGGCCTCAAAATATACTATATATCATAAATATCATTTTTCGAATCACCAAATTTCATTATTCCTTGCACCTGCAGTTCAAATTTAAAATATTCCAAAAAAATTCAACGAGACGAAAAAATGAACCAAATATATCAAAAAAAACTTAAAATTGCCCCAAATTTGAACATGGAGTTTTAAATAATGTGGAAAGAGCTCACAAAAAAATAGGTAAAAAAAACAAAAAAAAACTTTGCCGAGTGCCGGCACTGCCACTCGGTAAAGAGGGCATTTGCCGAGTGCCAGGCCCTGGCACTCGGCAAAGCAAGCCTCTTTGCCGAGCGGCCGTGAAGTAACACTTTTTTTTGCCGAGTGCCACTCTTTGCCGAGTGTTGCACTTGGTAAAGAGGGCCTTTGCAGAGTGCCGCTCTTTGCCGAGTGCCAGGAACTCTGTGGCACTCGGCAAAGCCACTGTTCGCCGAGTGTACATCTTTGCCGAGTGCAACACTCGGCAAAGAGTGGATTTGCCGAGTGCCCAATTTTTTGCACTTGGCAAAGCATGCGGCACTCGGCAAATTTTGCTTCTCTTGTAGTGCTACGACCCGTCATTCGACGACCATCGTTAAGGTTGTGTTTGGTTTGAGGAATGAGGTGGTCCATCTTCTTCTCACTTCTCATTTTTTTTATTTGGTTACCATCTCATTCCTCACGAGCTAATAATTAGTATAAGCATGAGAAATAAGTTGGTCCACCAAAATTCATGAGATAAACTCATGATGCATCACCTTATGAAGTATAGGATGGCTCTACAAACCAAACACACTAAATTGCCAACTTGAACGTGATGTTCAGCGGCACACATGCATATGCTTGATCGCCGGTTGACTACCCCCGACCTAGCTAGTACTACCACACATATGTACGTGCTTGTCATGTCCGTACTTTTTTTTTTGCTTTGGCAGTTGACATTAGTTCGCTTTATTAGTAATATAAAATAGCATAATGTACTTTATTCGTACAGTACATCTCTTTTCTTTTTTCCCTCTTGTAAAGTCATCATTTCAAAGGGTTGAGTGACTGAGTGCAACGGTCTCTACTAGTAGAGTCGATAGCTTTTCATTTTGCCCTCACAAAGGTTGCGGTATTGCATTTCCGCTTTGTTCATTTTTTTTGACCAAACAAAGACTGTGGAGGAGATCCCCACAGTGCGAGCCATTTAATATTAATTTTAAAACAAGGGAACATAAAGTTTACATATCGAACTTAACTAAAAGCATCTAACCAAACACAGAAGAAGGACCTAAGATCATCCTTGAAACAAACAAGCTGGAGATTACATTGATTTATAAAATTGCCTAACCAAATCGTAGGGGTTGGATCACGCCTTGTTCATTGAATGTAACAATTAGCACATACAGTTTCCTCTTAATATATATATAACCCCATGGGCCATTGTAAAAAAATCATTTCAACGACAAGCTAGGTGACCCTTCTCATGCATTTTGTAGCTAGTGAATCTCATATCATGTCATTTCAACGAGACAACGTATTCATTCGGGGATAACTTGCGAAAGCAGGAGGTCTCCTTGTGCCCAGTTCAGAGTTGAACACGATCGAATTAGTAAGACTTGTCTTCCTCAGATAATGCAAGTGCTTGGGGGCACGACACTGCCGAGTGCCGAGTGCCGACCGATCCTCGTGTACTTTATTCACGCTGGTGTGAGTGTGACACCTTTTCATAAATTGATTAGATGATGTTGATAAGTTGGACCCATTTATGGACTTGTTGAGGAACCAAGCAATGAGTGGGTCTTTCTGCATCAGATTCAGACCGCATAAAGAGCTTTAGGCAGATAGCAAACGAGCATTCGTCAGATGGCACCGTCAATGTGACTTGTGAGGTTGGATTTTAATTTCGTTATCGCAAAAATTTCGGTCACCACCGAAATTACCGAATTTCGCTAAATTTGGCCGAAATTTTGCCGAATTTTTTTAGAGATTAGGACATGAAGTATGTTGTTTCTAAAAAAGTTAAATCTAAATAAATATTAGTATGATTTATGACTACACATCTATTGAATAGAAGAATATACAATATAATTAATAAAAAAATACAAGTCTAGAGTTATACATCACATGTATTAGAGTATTATAAAATTTCGGAGTTTTCTTTCGGCCACCACCGAAATTACCAAATTTCGCGAAATTCGGCCGAAATTTTGAACCCTGCTTGTGAGCTAGTTCTAAGTACTTTCTTTGTCTCCAATTAAATCAACTTCTACATAGTTGTCCTAAGTCAAACTTTTTTAAGTTTGACCAATCTTATAGAAAAGAGCACCAATATTTATGACATCAAATTAGTATTCCTAGATACATCATGAAATATATTTTCAGAATATATTTATTTGGTGTTATAGATGTTATTATCCTTTCCTATAAAGTTATTAACAATTATGAAGATAAGTTATTTGGTGTCATATATTTTCACAAAGATTAGTTAATAATCATCCTCATTAACAAAAGTTATTAATATATAACTGCGAAGATCAGTTTTGAATACTAACTTGGATCGTCCAATACATTCGAACAGGTCATCCGGCACTATATTAATGTACTTAAAGAGAAAATTAATCCTCAACGAAAGGAGGAATTATATATCAAAACAAGATGGCACGTAAGTCTCCATTTACTAAGTTATTTTGGATGCATTATGTTCCTGCCAAAGTATATTGTATTTTCATATACAAAACACGATGCATCAATGCAGTGCCACAAGAACGTAGCGGAAGTTGACATCGTGGATATTATGTTTGCGAGTAAACAAAGGTAACTGGGAGATATAGAGACACCCTGTGAGGGTAAGTAACTGCATGCTTTACTTGGTCATATTAGTTGAAAGGAATATTTATGTTATATACAAACAATCATTTTGGATTCTGTTTCATGCAGTGGCCTACTGATAGGACGCCAAAAAAAAGTTGTAGACATCTTCAAGAGTGGAAAGATTTAAGCATAGTCATTGAAAACATAGTGGATGCGATGTAAGAGCATCTCCAAGAGTTTTTCATATTTTATTCCCTAAAATATAGTGTTTCTCAACTCCTAAATTAGTATGGGGAGAAAAAAAAAGCCATCTCCAAGAGTTTCCTATATTTCTATCCCAAAAGTTATTTTTCTCAGCACTTTTTCCTACGACCCGGTCTCGTGTTTTGTATCAGGAGCCCTGAATTTGTTTCTGTACGCGTTTAAGCCCTTCCACCAGATCTTTTTCTCTTACGTTTTTCTCACCTAAAACCCTGTCTTTCTTCCTTTTTACTATATGGGCCGGGAAACTCCGGATGCGCGCTCCTAGGCCGTGTGCATATATGCGCGCTCGGGATAGATTTTTGCGAGGTTGGGAAAGATGGGGGAGGGAGGATGCCAAACTATTGGAGAATGTTTTTTCTCATTTTGCCAAAAAAATTAAGGATGGGAAAGCCGGATAGCAAACTATTGGAGATGCTCTAACATTACTAATACTCATGTGTGTATGTTCCAACGTTTGAACATGTGTACTTGTGCGTGCATATACATGTTTACAATTAAGTTAGGTGACATATTGATGCAATGATATATATTGTTTGTTTTGTATATACATAAATATATGTGCGCATAGAAATCACAAATATTCAATTTGAATTCTTGGCGGGAAACATTTCCAGAGGCGGTTGGAAACAATAGTCATCTTTGTAAAATTTATTGTAAAAAGTCTACTTCACCCCCTCAACTATGGGGATGGACTACTTAACCCCCTCAACTATGAAACGGTCTATTCTACCCCCTGATCTTTCCAAAACCGGTCAAATTACCCCCCAGGTGGTTTTCAGATGGTGGTTTTGCTATAGTCCCAGTGGTTTTGTCTTTTTCTTTTTTATTTATTTCAGCTGAATCTTTCAAAAATCATAGTAAATCATAGAAAAATCATAAAATAGAAAATCCAATTTTGTTGGACTCCACATGAGTAGATCTGCACAGTGAATATATAATATGGTATGCTTTAGTACAACAAAATTAGAGTCCAAATTATAGAACTTATGTGGAGTCTAACAAAATTAGATTTTTCATTTTATGATTTTTCTGTGATTTAATATGATTTTTCAAAGATTCAGCCGAAATAAATAAAAAAAGAAAAAGACAAAACCGATGGTACTGTAGCAAAACGATGTTGTTGTAGCAATCCCACGTTACTGTAGCAATCCGTCGTTTCAAAACCGCCTAGGGGGTAATTTGCCTGGTTTTGGAAAGTTCAGGGGGCAGAATAGACCATTTCATAATTGAGGGGGTTAAGTAGTCCACCCCCCATAGTTGAGGGGGTGAAGTAGACTTTTTCCAATAAATTTTAGAAAAAAATTTATTTGCAGAGGCGAATGCGGTTCCTAACCTCCTCTAAACATAGATTTGTAGAGGCGGCTATTGTTAGCCATCTCTACAAATCCCGTTTCTAGAGGTGGCTGGACAACCGCCTAGAAAATTAGAGGTTTCTGGGCCAGCCGTCTATGTAGTGGTTGTTTGTAGTAGTGCTTGTAGTAGTACATAGTGTGTTTTTTTTCAACCGGCATAGTTTTTTATGCTTTCTTTATCTTTTTCTAATTATAGTGGCATGTTGCAAATTTTCAACTAGTAGAGTTGAAGGAACCCATATTCCATATGGGACATGACATAGTGTCATATGGCTAGGTTGAGAAGATCAAGGGAAAGCTAGAGGCTCGGGTGCGATGGACTGTTGAGGCGGTGAAGCACGAGTAGCGGGCTTGGCACCAATGGACCGAGACAACTGTGAAGAGCAGGCAAGACTGCGATCGATGAACCAATAGGGTTATGTGAAATACCTAGTATGGTTTTGTTAATTGAGTGATAAGTTAGGTGGACTAGTATGTGTTTAATATGAGATACACAGATGCTTAGTCCATAGATACACTATACTAGTGTGAGCAACTTGAGCCATAGTGGTGAAGTGGCTTGTATTTGTTGCAATTCTCAACTAGTGTTGTTGAATGAGCTCACGGCATAGGAAGATCTAGGGTTACAGGAGTGGTGAACTGGGGAAGAAGCAGCAGCCTTAACTTCTGTTCATAATTCTTTTTCTTTCTATAACTTCTGTTCATAATTCTTCCTATGTTGTCGTTACTGGTTGTCAGCCTCCTCTTGTATGCAGGTCTAGACGTACAAGCAGGGGCAGGCCTCAGTATGGTCATGGCCCATGGTTCTCTATCAGCAGCCCAGTTCGATACAGCAGGCGGCCCATAGAGGTGACAGTGGCCTAGCCCACTTTGCCGTCCCTCGCTGCTTGCAAGTTGTGGCTCAGGGACAATGGGCTGCCTCCCCTTCCCCACCAGTGGGCCTCTAGAACCCGGTGACAGGCCTTTCCTTTGTGGTACCTTAAAACCATCATGCAATTGCAACTGAACTGACGCCGCCCCAGCATAACAATAACAATGATTAATAATGAGTGGTATTTTGAGTCAGGTGCTACTTCTTCCCAAATGGCGTCTGATACCGGTATCCTCTCTCATTCTTTAGGCCAACTCCAAAACCTTTCTCTGGTGACCTCACTTGTCAATGGGCATCTCGGACTGCTGGCGCACGTACGGCCTCACCAATCTGTGGCAAGGGTTTCAGCCTTCCAAGTGTTATAAAGTTGCACATGCATGCGAAGTGGCTGCACTGACTGATGCACTGCTAGTGTCTGGTGCCGGCTGGCTTGCCTGCACTGCACGACGGGCGCAAGCGCAAGGGAGCCGGGGGAGGAGGCGAGCCAGCGAGGGCCGCCCGCCCGGGGACGGGGAGGAGCGGCGTGGCGTCGAGTAGTACTAAATTTATTAAAAGTATATTATTGTTGGATGGACATGTAAATTATGGCCCCGTGCGGCCGATAGTTTCTGCGGCTACTGTTTATGTTGATGTTGATTTATTGTGAGAGAAAAATACTGCTGAATGGCTGACTGATTCTAACTGATAAGCTCAAGTGAACAGGTCCTATGTTTGTATAAGAAATGGTTACATATATAGTATAGACATAAAGATGATTATATTTCTCTGTGCCGCGTGTATATACAGTACCATAGCCACTGTGATATGATATGGCATTCGATTCCATGATCGAATTTATATGACCAAAATAATTGAAAAATGACTAAATATGACAACATGCATGTGCGATCTTTAGGAGGCCGTGTAGCAGTAGCAGATCTATGATGTTGGTCGTTGGACGACGACGAAGGCGAAGCCAAGGCTTAGCTCTGAAGGCCTGATGAACACAAATGGCTTCCTAGATACATGCGCATGGAGCCATACTCTTCCATACTATCTGGTTTAGCATACGTGTTTGTTCTTGGATCGTATACTCCCAGGACTCTTTCCTGTTCAGTTCCCTAGATAACTAACCTCCCGTCGTCCAAAACATGCAGTGGACATGGAGGCCTATATGCAGTGGCGGATCTACATGTAAGCTGTGGGGCCACCTGGCCCCACAGCTTTTTCTAACATGCATACTATATTGTACTGTACGCACTGTATATTGTATTGATTAGCTTAAAATCAACTAGTTTGGCCCCACAGATTTTTAAACCTGGATCCGCCACTGCCTATATGCCGCATGTTCCTTGCAATCAATCGAATACCTTTTCGTCCAGATCCCTTTGTCGATGTCCATGTCGCTACAAACCATAGATCCATTGATGAGCAATCTGATCTGCTTTTGTGATGTGCTGTGACCAAGCAGCCATCCAATACAAATAACTGGAGGCTGTCCCTCTTTCGACTGAACTTGAGCTCACTGTCCGAATTATTGCTGCTCAGTGGTCCGCGAAGTGTGTTTGGCCTCCACTCCTCTGTCACTAGATCGAAAGCAAAAATGGCATCCGGCTCGATGCCGTCGGAGTACTTCCTGTCATGGTCATAGTCGTAGGAGTAGTAGGATCGATGGTCACCCCAAGAAGTAGGCAACTCCGCCTACGACCACCCTATCCCTCAAACACGAGTGGCGGTCCACCGGCGGGCATGGCCGTGCTCGCCACCTTAATTTTCCACCGCCACCGGTGGCGGCGGCGCCGCCGCCCAAGGTTATGACGTTGCACGCCTACGTGATGCGCTCTTGGACGAATAATCCGCCATCCCGGCCCGTGCAGTAACCGTTGGTCCGGAGCGCCTTGTAAGGTGAGCGAGCGCCATGACCGGCAGACGAGGCGGAGGCGGCAGAGCTCCTTGGCCGGGAGGCGGAGCAGGACCTCGTACAACACGTTCGTTGGCAGCAGGCCATCATTCTGGCTGGCGAGGGCGATGCTGACAGGAGCAGGGAGCTCAGCTGGCTTCTTCCGACGACCTAGGGTTGACGGCATCTTTGAAAGCAGATCGGGTGCAACTGGCACGGGAGTGTGCACGCGCGCGAACGGTTCGTTTAAATAGACAGTAGTTAGGCTAGTTGGGCAGTCGGACTCGATTCTGACTAGTGATCGGAGCGGATTTCAGTTGGGCTTCCAGCCTTATCTGAAATTCTGAGCTGGTTATTGGGCCGGGTGGCCAGCAGGCCAGCACTACAGAGTTGACAAGGACGAAAGGACGTGCCAAAGTCAAGGCGCACATAGTAGTAGCACATCCTTTGCTGCCAAGGATATATGAGAATTTCAAATTTCAAATGGAATTTTCTCGGTAAAATAATCAAACTACCAAGCGCTGATTTGGATAGATGTTCCAAATATTAAGAGCAACTCTAAAAGTCTTTTTATATTCTTTCTAATGATAGAAATAGAGATTTTGTTAAAAAAATACACCCTAACAGTTTCTCTAATTATATCTCCAATTATAGTCGTCATCTTCATTCCGGATTTCTCGCTAGCTAAAGATGAAGAGTCGCTCTAGCTCCCTAGAGTGTGCAAAAGATATAAACAAGTTGTTAGAGGGTGAAAAGATATAGATAGTGAATTTTAAGCTGTCCAAATAATAATTTAGAGAGTGATTTTTTTAAAAAAAAAAGATTTTTGAAGATGCTCTAACGAGAGTATTTCGATTTTAAAAGACCCATTAAAAATAAAGTTTTTCTTTGGTACCTCCGAAGATGTGTAATTGTAAGTAAGGATAATTCAGCTAAGCGTAATTGACAAAGGTAACAATTGCTCCCACCATGACGACCCGTGGTCATGCTCCATGCCATCCACGTGACGCCCACGCACCCTACATGCATGCTCTCTCTTTTCCCAACAACCGCCGCCGTCCCCTCGGTACCATCGTATAAAGCAGTTTTGTTTCTCTAGTGATAGAGGTCCACATACAGCTCTGTTTCTGTTGCTAACCGAAGGACTCCAGAATGCTTGAAAGCAACACGCGTAGAAGTAATTCTGGGCTTATGGAACAGAAAGTAAAAAGAGGGCCCAGCATGACCTCTCCTATGGGACAGACGGTTAGCGGAATGCCCATCACGGCCCACTTATTAGCAGGCATACTTTCCCTTGAGCGCTCTGCTCCCACTCTCTCCCATTCCCAGCCACACATAAAGATGACAACGTGCACAAAAAATCCGCGTACCCGCGGGCACCAAACCCGATGGGCGCGGATGTGGGCGCGAATCTGTGCCCGCGGGCACGGACGCGGGTACAACTCTACACCCGACGAGCAATGATAAACGGGCAAGAAAATAGCTCACCCGTACCCACAAACCCGCCAAACTCGACTGACATGTGGGGCTGCTGAAGAGGTATATATGCTGCAGATCTAGGGTTCCATTCATTTCCAAAATCAAAATCCCAATCTCACTCCCACCAGCATCCGTCGTCTCCCCAACAGCCACCAGCGTTAACGCACCTCGGGCCCTCGGCGCCTCCCCACCACGCCTTCCCCGTGTCCCCAGCTCCCCACGAGGCACCCCGGAACACCGCATCCCTGCGAGCTCGGCTGCCGGCGCCCCGCAGCCCGGCTGCCCGGCACCCCGCGTCCCCGCGACTCCAACGAGGCAGCGACCCCGGCGAGGCGGCGTCTCCGGCTGCCCTGCACCCCGCCTCCCCAACTCGCGTCGCGCGCGGCTCCTCCACTTCGCGGTCGCGCGCGGCTCCCCCACCCCCACTGTCGTCCTTGCTCGCTCCTCCACTCGCGGTGTCGCTCCCCCACAGCTCGAGTCGTCCACGCACAGGCAACCGTCCCCGCCTTGCAGGTTGCCGTCGTCTGCGAGGGAAGCGCCGGCGACCGGAGCTTGGGCTTCCGCCTGCCGGAGTCGAGCCCGCTCGCCGAGGTCCGCGACGAGGCCCGGCCGCCCTGGAGCTAACTCCAGATCTCGCCACCGCTGCTGCCGACCCCCACCCCTCATCTCCTGCTCGGCTCGGCTGCTCCCCATCCACGCCGTCCTCCACACTGTATGCGGGCACAGGCGCGGATATGTGAATAGCGAGCGCAGGCGCGGGCACGAGGTTTTGCTAGCAGGCGCGGATATGTGAAGTCGCTATCCGCGCCGATATTACCCGTTGGCATCTGTAGCCACACACCGTGGCTGCAGTGCAAAGTGCAAACACACCAGCCGACCAGCCGGCGGATCCCAACCTCGCCATCACCGCTCCGCCACTCCACGGCGGTTGATCCGCAAGGCCTCAACCTCCCCTACCGGCGAGGCAACAGGGGCCTTTGACTTGCTCAGCCGCCCGGCCGAGAAGAGCACGACTCTCCTTCACGCCCCCACACCTCGGTAAGCACTGGCACTCCCGCGCCCTTTCCAGTGGCAGCAGGGATTTCTCCTTGATTCCGATTGCTGCCTTTCTCCTTTTGTGACCCATCTTGATGCCTTCATTGCCACCCCAAGGAAGGAAAGAAATAATCTCCAGAATAGTTTCCTTTTTGGTCTCAGAGACAGAGATGGCGTCGTCGTCCGAGATGAGCTCTGGCCTGGATAGGCGCGTGGTGCCCGCTCTGGCCGCATCTAACACAGGCACTCTTCCACTGGACACTATTTATGAGATCCTGCTGCGCCTCTCGGCCAAGGATCTCTGCCGCCTGCGCGCCGTGTGCCGGCCGTGGCAGGCCCTCCTCTCCGATCCGCAGTTCGCCTCAGCCCACGCCACACGCCACCCGGGGCCGCTTCTCATTGCTGCCTATAGGAATAACGAGAAAAATGACAGCCTTGTGGAAAATCATGGATCTGTCCAGGCACAGCCTTAAGAAGGTGCCTAAGAGGTATGGCGACTG